>VDFB02245136.1:63570-131512 GCA_007258455.2 Sequoia sempervirens | reverse complement strand
TGCTCAGCGCGTATGACATTGCAGAGATGGGAATCAACGAGGAGAAGGAGAATGGAAATGAGAAAGTTCCCATCACCGTCTTCTCCTTTGCAGGCCCGCGGGTGGGAAATTCCGCCTTCAAGGAACGCCTCGAGGGGTTGGGGGTCAAAATCCTGCGAGTGGTGAATGCCCACGACGTAGTTCCAAAGGTTCCTGGAATTGTGTTCAATGAGTATTTTCAATTAGTGGGAGAATGGATAGAGAGCCTGCCGTGGAGTTACTCCCACGTTGGGGTGGAGCTGCAGCTGGATCACACCAAATCCCCCTTCCTCCGACCCACAAGCGATCCCTCTTGCTTCCACAACTTAGAGGCTCATCTTCATCTCTTGGACGGATACCACGGCCGCCAAGAGCGGTTTCACCTAGCCAGTGGACGAGATCCTGCTCTTGTTAACAAGGCAGCCGACTTCTTACAGGACCACTTGAATATTCCTCCTTGCTGGAGGCAAGACACCAACAAGGGCATGGTCAAAAACTCCCGAGGTCGATGGGTCCAACCCCGGAGATCCCAATCTGACTTTCTTTAATTATATATTTGTCAATTCACATAAATAACGCAGGTTAATTGAATTATTAAATTGAAAAAAAAAAAAATTATAAATGTAGAATTGGAATTATGTATCTAAATGAAACAAATCATATATAACAATATTTAAAGGGAAGAAAATGATATTGAAGATGTTAGGAATGTTATATTCATTTTAGAAAAGGTTAAAATATTATTTGCATATCATCAAGTTTAACATTTATAGATAAATTTTGGTTAGTAAAAATATAAATACTTATCATTTTGCATGTGGATGAGGTGTCAAACTACTATTAATTATTTGACCACAAAACTAATTGATGTTTAAGAAGAACTATTTGCACTTCGAAAATAAATGTTTCTCTATACCAATCTAAGCATAATTAAATGACCAAACAATGGATAGTCATTATACATAAATGAACAAATATATGATTGAAATGTAAATGACAAGAAACAACCCATTACACATCTAAATGAAAAATTCATTGCCATTCATTGCTACCCAAATAACTTCAATAGACTTCTATTTTAACCAAAAGATGAGCATCTATTTAATCCATTGCAATCTCTTATAAGAAATTATCTAATGCTCATACCACCATGAACAAGATTTTTAAATTCTCAAAAACTTATATATGCTAAAGACAAAATAAATTTTGGATGTCACAATTTATAATTTATTTCATACTTACACAAGAAAATATGAGAATATAACATGTGAAGAAAATAAATACTTTTCTAGATTAATCTACACCCAATTAAATGATTAAACAATATATGTTTGTCATACCTAAATTAGCATCTAGATAAGATTTAAATGTAAGTGATAAGAAACTACTAGATTAGCATCTAGATGATAAGTCTATCACCATTCTTTAATACTCAAATATCTTGCAAGAGACTTTGTTTTTAAATAAAACGTGTACACATTTAAATTAAAGTTCACTCATACCACCAAGAACAAAATTTAATCCCTTCAAAAATAATATGCATTAAAGGTCTAAAAATAATAATTTTATGTAAGATCATTTCCTACTTAAACATTGGAAAAGTGAGAATGCTATCTATATGGAAGACAATTTCTTATGTACATTAATCTATGTCTAATTGAATGATCAAACAATAGATAACAATTATACATAAATTAATAAAGCTAAAGACTTAAATGTAAGGGATAAAAGAGGGATGAGAGATGCTTATCTTGTCCAAATAACAAATAACCATCATATCTAGGATTCCTGAGAAAAGAATTTGTATATTATCAAACTTGAATATGGTGGTTATGTGGCCAAGAATTTGAATGTTATCAAATTATAATCTCAACAACATTGAACAATTTTATGGATTGAGGAGAAATAATTATTTTAAGAAAATTTTGTTTAAAAATATTTAAAGGAATTTAAATTTATATCAAAATTAGTTTAGGAAATTTGCATGTTTCAAGAGTTTTTTTCTTATCTTCTACATAGTTGTATTAAAGTCAATCTAATCAAGTAGATTGATCTAAGAGAAATTATGTCTTGTGATCTAACAAACACATTGATTTATTTTTAAATACCAAGAGGCTTTGATAGTTAGTAAACACTAGAGATTTCAAAAAATTAAATCACAAAAGTTTATGTCTCACTAACTAACAAACATGTGTCAAATATTAAATTTGCACAACATAAAATTGAACCAAAGGTATAGAATCAACCCACAAATAATATAAACAATGTTTTGATCTTAAGGTGATTTCTTGATAGAATATATTTGTTTCCATTACCAAAACTGGTGGAATTTATGTAACATCAAGTTTTATTATTCTTCATAATTCTCACACATAAGAACTCTATTCTTAATATTTAATTTCATATAATTACATTTATTGTTCAATTATCCATTCCAAACTATTCACTTAATTAGTCTATGTTGATTTTATATTGATAAGAATTTTATTTAATTGGTCTAGATTAAAATTTATGGAAAATTTATTTTTCTTCACGTTATTATATGTTTTTCAAAATTATTTATAGAATCTTTTTCAAGATGCACATTTATATGGACAAATTGTTCGTGACTTTACACATTATTAGTGATTCACATTAAAAAAAATATTCCATTTATTCTTTGTAATGTAAATTTGTTGTTCATGTAATAGGGGAAAGAACTCAGTAGTTAAGTGTGTTTAAATAGTTGAAATGACATCTATAGATTTAAAGACCATTATTTTTAATAGTATAGCCCTATTAGCTATGACTTCAAGATTATTGGTGTTGACAATTATTATTAATAATTGAATGAAATGTGTTCATTAGATCCAAGAAACAACAAATCATGTGATGCCACATAAATGTACTAACAAAACATCACTTAATGCAAATATAACCTTTTTAACATCTTTTATAACATCATATTTGAACTTAAAATTTACCAAACAAATTACTATAAAAATTTGAACAATTAAAAGTCACAAAATTAAAACATAAAACTATGACTGCTGAGATAAAAACAATATAAATGCTTCCAAATATTTAAGCTTCTTGAGTAAACATCATACCTAATTTGAAGAGGAGACATACATATCATTGATTTAGATGCTGCAACACATTGAATGCATGGGACACCAAGGCAAATAAGAAGCTTGTTAGGCGAAGATAGATGTGATAGTAATACATGTATCCTTAGCCTACTGTAGAGCATTAATGTCGATATTTTAGCCGATATGCTATATTACTATGCGTCAGCCTGCCGGGGACATTTCAACGCTGGAAACGTGGCCGTTTGGGGGGTAAAAACATTGTTTTACTGTTGTGGCGCGTCTCTGTGTTTTCACCGGCCCACCTCATGCTCCCTCGCCCTGCTACGGAGGTGCTTGGCGACCCCGTCGGTTCTGCTTCATCACGGTGAATGTTTGATATTAAATTCCTTCAAGCTAAAATAATAGGCCCCTGCAATTTCTATTTACATCCCAGCTCTGGCGTTGATGGTTTCTTAGGGTTTTGTAATCAGGAGGACAAAATTTCTGCTTTGCACCACCGTTGACAGGAGGAGGCAATTTGTTCCAGGGTTTAAGTCTTCTTTGCTAGGGTTCCGTAAGCTGCAAGAGGCGATTTCTGCATAATCTCGACTTAGTCTCAACACAAGATATGCAATTTTCGTATTTCTCCTATTTCGTATTTGCTTATTATTACTGCATCTCTGTATTTTATATTTAAATTTGTATTAGCTTGTATGTATTTGTAATGTTCTTCTTCCACTCTTAGTTTTGGAGTTTTGAATACTTGGGATTGCATTTGAATAGAGAGTTCTTCTGTGGCAGCTTGTTATCTTCCTGCTATTGTAGTTGTAACAATACGACATTTTCTTCAACTTCAATTCAACTGAATTTATTTAATTTCAACCTTGAAATGCTGAGGACTTCCAAGGAACCCTACGACAACCTATGTATCGCTTTCAGGGATGCTCTGTTTTGCTGGAAATCTATTCCAAAGGCACCATAATTCTGGAATAGAGTCATTAAGAATCAGAAAATGGCAAAAGATGCATAGAATCTCTCCTACAATGGTTGTAATATAGGAGACCAATCGGATTCAGTCTAGTATCACAAGAGTTACATTCCCCTCTCTGTTTTCACATCCATTGTCACTGACTTCTTTATTCAAGTCTCTGATTATACAGTTACAAACTTTGTGTATTCATGTGGATTTAAACACTACTCTTTATCTTCTTGCCTATGTACACCATACCTCACTTAAATCTAAATGGAAATTTATAGGTCCGTCATCAAAATGAATCTATCTCTCGCAAGGGATGTCACATCATGTTCTATTGATACTTTACATTGCAATCCCCAAATAAATTAGGGTATCTTCAGTAGAGTGCTTGCAGATTTGAAACTTTAGGCTTTGTGATGCATGTTGTTAACATACTCAAATTTTCCTACCACAAAGAAAACAATGTTATCCATATGGATACTCTGTATTCGGGATAAAACAGGGGCACAAAGGCTGCAAGCTACCTGAACCAACTGAGGCTTGAACCCACGACCATTGAATTTGAGCGCAACTTAGAATTTTTTCCTACTTTTACAACTTAAATGCATCCCATTGGACAAGTCATTCTATCATGTTAACGAAAAATCCACTAAAATAATGTTATGCAGAACTCATCACAGGTTCTATAGCATGAGTTCTCTAATTTTCCTTTGCAGTTTTTGCTGCTAGAATTAGGAACATGCTTCTCACAGGTAAACATCTCTCCACATTAGCCCCATACTTTTTCAGCGTACCAGCTGCAACTCGTCTATTCCGGTCAGAGTTCAAAAAAATAGGTCAGACAGGTTAGAAAGGTAGCAAATGCACAGGGATTTTCCATACTAATAAGCACAAACCCATGAAAGCATGGGCCACAACAGCTCTATAACTGTTGCCCAAAGACACAGCTAGAGATGTTGAAAATACATTCTCTAACGAAAGGCCCAAACACAGCTTCTGTCTTGGGGCTTGCCTAAGCTTCATTATTGATAATCACCATATTTTTGTCACTCACGGGATATACAGCAGAAATCTGTTTTGTCCAAGACATAGTAGTCATGTTGATAAAAACCAAATACATTCATTTCGTGAAGATTACAAAGAAACATACTTCTCATATTTCTGGAATAGGAATAAAATAGAGAACTAAAATAAAATGTTACAATTATGTGATATTATACTCTATTTTAATTGCAGTGGACTGTAAGTTATAATTGAATTTCCTTTTAAAACTGCAGAACAGAGGCTATTACCTCAACCAGGATGGGACGGCGAGGAACTGCATATAAAATCTTTCCTCCTGGCTGTTAACTTTTTTCCCATAAATTCCACAAGCAATTTCCAACAAATTTTAACACATATGAACCATGAATATATTTCTGCAATTTCCATTTATTTTCTGCTCCCTGGCTCTAACTTCAGATTTTAAGGTCACCTATAATAAGTGATATTTACTATTTCCAGTTCTCTGCATTATCTGTTCACTACATTTAGAAGTAATTATAGTTCTGTTCAGCATGATTCTTCAAACATGATCAAGACAACAGTAGATCCAAAGTTCCTCAAGATGCATCCCTTTTCGAAAATTTCATCTATGCAGGACAAAGAAATTTGGGTTTCATTGTCATTGTCATTGCCCCTGTTATACCTCCATTATGATATTGCACTTAACCTTCAGAAGTTGAAGTATAACTTCTGGTAGAATTTAAGTCTCCTGAGCTGCAGAATATAAAAAAACTTTTAGGAGAGTTTATTTGTAGATATAATTAGAGCTTTAAGGATCTTATTTCCAAGATGCCCCATGACATAATACTGCAGTTCGGAAGCAGTAGTTTATTGGGGGATTGAATGCCTATATACAATGAAATTTGGTACAAAGGGTAGTCGTTAACAGAAGGGTGCACTGAAGAAATTTGAACCTGGAAGCATTGGAATAACTAATGAGTGATAGTTGTAATGTTATCTTGGAGGAGGAAATTAGACATGGCCGTGTGAATGGAACAATTGGCATCTGCTCCAGAAGATAAGAGACAGTTATAGTGCATTGAGTACCTGGGTGAGGGGCACACTACTGGTGACTCATCATAATACTTCAACACATCATTTAAGATATAAATTGAAAGTGCCTCAGTAAAATAGTAGTGAGGTCTCAAAGAGTACTTGTCTGTGATGTAATTTGTCTGAAACAATTTTGACTTTGGTGTTGTTTTGTTGCCGTCTCTGTTTAGTTTCCTCATGTTTATTAGTTCTGTTGAGGTCTCAACTGACATAACAAAATCACTATATTCCATGATGTGCAGGGATCAAAAAGCTGCTGTCTCCATCGTCCAACCTCAAACCATCTATGTACAGAGGATGACCATGTACAGATATTTGAAATCTCTTTTATTTATTTGTAATTTCTTTCATATATTTGTAATTAGTACAGATATTTTTAAGTTGTACAGATATTTGGAATCTGTTTCAAAAACTCATCTATGTACAGAGGATCACCATGACTTTCAAATAAATACTTTCTATCTCAACAAAATATTGTGTATTTATTATACTCTCCTTATTGGCTGTGCAAAATTCATATACAGCAATCTTTGGGCTGCTCTTTTATTTTTCTTAACTTTACAACTTAAGCCTTTTCACTCTTCTGTTGACTCAGTTTTCTTCTTCAATAATCTGAATACACCTTTGGTTTTCTAATTCTTCAGGATTTCAAAATTGATTTATTATTCATTACGGTTCTGGATGAGGCACTGAATAGCATTTTCCATTACATGGGTTTTGGAAATTGGCGGAAATTCTAAAAAGTTGTCACCTTAAAATCTCAGCTTCAGTTCAGTTGGAGTTATAAGTATCATGCTAATAAGCTTGTAGTATCGCTCTATTGCATTGTTGGTGGTTTTAACTTTTGATTATCCTGGATTTGATAAGGCTCGGCTACATCTTACAATACAATACTATTGTTTTAATCATCAGCAAACACAGGGCCAACAATGTTCAAATATCAATAATGCTCAGCAAAGTATATAAAACTATCGGCGTATTACTTGCAGCTCCCCCCGGCTGCAAGTGCTAGTCTGTAATAAGGTAAAACAGGTTAAAGCACAATTCATTCTACGCTGTCTAAATGTGAACTGTGCTACTCTTTTAGACTCTACTGCATCTCTACAATCAAAGTCTTCAGTTTGAAGTCCAATTCTCTCTCGGTGATAAAAGATAAAAGGATTGGGTTGCCAAATCTTTCTACGCGGATTTTGAAATCTCCACAAAAATTACTCTTATTCATACTCTCTGTGTATATTGTCGTGTTGACTGTGAAAAAGTTCAATGTCGAAGTTTGAGACGTTTTATAACTCCACTAAATAGGCTATATTGTTTTTATTTGGTCAGATTTTATTTAACCGAAGTCAAATTACGACATATCTGGCGATGGAGCTCTACCCAAAGATAAGTTATTACGTTAATCAAATTATTAAAATATTAAATTAATTAATTTAAATTTAAAAGTTAATATTGGAGTTATAAATGAATTGGAATGGAAATAATTATAGACATGAACTAGTTTTTTAAATAGTTAATGTATGGAAGACGTATGTTTTTTTCACTAAGTTTTTTATGGTATAGGTTTAATTTTTCATCATAATTCTTATATATAAATACATGAATGTTTGATCATATTTTGATATTTACACAAAGTTTGATTACTTAAATTAATTATGTTTATTAAGAATATTTCATTATTTTTTTTTACTAATAATAACTTGGGTTAGGCATATAAAATTTGCAAAAAAATCATCAAATGAATAGGACCTAGTAACATAAAGTTCACTAGATCCCTTCATGAGAACATTTATTAAAAATGAAAAATTACTCGAGATTTTTCCAAACTAAAATTTATCAACTACAAATATCATCTCCAAAAGTCCCTATGATAACATACTAATAATTTATTCCTCATATTATTGAAAGATATAACAACTATTTAATGATAATATTCCTTTAGGAAAGTTCCTCCATTTCACCTCAATCCAATCAACTTCTAAATGAGAATGATTTCAATATGAGCTAAAAAAAAATAGATAGCATTGAACTATCCCTTGAAGCATCTAGCAATAAAAGAATCTCAACCTTTATAAGTGAGACATACGTGCTAGAACCTTATATTTTTCTACACCCCATATTGTTGTCTCGAGGATGGGAGATACAACTCTAGGGTTAGAAAGAACATAGAAATATTAAAGAGGGAGGATCATTAAGGATTCCCTCATCAAATTCCTTAATTTTTTGAGATAAGGGATAAGGTTCATTCTTATCCAAATCATTATAGTATAATTAATTGATGTTAGGTTCTATTCTAACTCGTCAAGTTTGTTTAAGACCCGAATCACCCAAAATTTTCCTTGACCAATACCTCTTACCTTGAGAGACCTGAATCACCCAAAATTTTCCTTGACCAATACCTCTTACCTTGAGATCCGTTCTATTATGTACTAAGAGGCAAAGTGCACATAGGAAATAAATTTTTGCATATAAAGTTAATTTCCTCATAATACACTAATTGTCTCTATGATCCATCTCCAATTTTAAGAGATAGTTATTCTCAAAGCTCCTTAAAAACATCTATATCAACACACAACCCTACGTGAGTTTTATAAGTTTTGTTGGGATTCTAATCTACAAAACATACAAGTTTCACCAAGATATTCTAAATTTTCAATAGTCTCAAAATGAAGCTCTAGAACTAAAGAAGAAGTAGAGAATTCTAACCTAAATAATGATTGTAGAAAATAAATCACTAAATGGATTGAAGCAAGGATACTAGGGTACTAGGGTTTTATGCAAAGAAAATAATCCTTCAAAGCCCATGGATAAAGCTTCAAAATGAGAATTTTATCCATAAATGATTCAAACTCAAGAGTAAAATATCTTTGGACACAAGGATAAATATATATCTCATGTAGTTTGGCTAATTAGGCGAATAGATAAATGATTTATATAAATATAAGTACATGGTCTAATGTATATTCCACTCAAACACCTTTCTATCCATGATAATTTCAAGAATGTGCACAAATCTCTTGAAAGAGGGGAAGCCCTTACCAAAAATACCCAATTCAGAGTTCAATGAGGAGTGCCTTATGACATCATAATAATAGACCTGAAAAATTAGGAGTACCACCTACAACCCCAAAATGAGGAGACCATATTACAACATAAGGGTTTCCAAGAGTCGTAACTTGTAATGGTTAGTCCACCTACTAATTAGTATTTATGAGACCAACAAAGCTTTCCCATGCCATTAAGATCCACAAATTTGAGAGCCAAAAAGGAGTTTAAGGATCCACTTAAAAATTTATTTGAAGATGAAGCAATCATGTAAATGCATGAGTAGAAGAAGGTTTGCACCATCAAGGAGACAAAGAAAAAGACATGTAAAGCATATTTGAAACTTTGAAAATTTTATTAGACATTTCATTAGTTAACCTAGGTAACTTCTTAAGAAAATTATGTTTTTCCTCTATATATTAAGTGAACTCATCCATGATTACACCCCCTAGGATTTGGTCTTAGGGACATACCTTTATTTTTTATTGGGTTTTATGGATCTAATAAAACTCTGATTGTATCACTCACTTTCATATTTCCTAGGTTTTGAATTTATTTCCTCACACATTCTTATTGATTTGATTAAAAATTGAGTATGCATAGTGATACATATTTTCTCCCTCGGAAAATAAATGCTTATGGCTCCTTCTAGGTCACTCAAGCCTTGGCTGATATGTGGGTAAAAAAATGGATTGTGGAGCACATTTTTTTCTATTTCCTACTTTTTTTTCTATATCAAATTCACATATTCCATCACATTATTGACTACAAGTGTGAGAGATTGATTTTGGGATTTTAATAAGTTTGGGACCGTTGGGGATTTTATGGATTGAAGGATTAAGAGAGGCTTGGAGATAGAAAATCACGTTCATCCAAAAAAATGTATTTCTTCTATTATTCTCAAATGTTTCAAATCACCATGCATATACTCCAAGATACTTAGTAGTGATATTAGCAGAGATATTTAGCAAGGTGATAGGCTACCAATTATAGATTTCCTTTGGGGCATTAGCTTTAGGTATGAATTTAATATATCTTTTATCAATTATTCCTCATAAATAATTCTCATGGAAATATTCTAGGTATAATTTGTGAAGATTCTCACTTGCAATATGCCAATTTTGTAATAGATCTTGCACAAGAATCTATCCAAGCCAAGGGTTTTGTTATTGGACATACAAAAGAAAACCTCAAACAAGCATTCCTTAGTGAGAAGCTAATCACAAAGAATGCCCTAATATGTTGAAAATTTACAAGAAACCGCATTTGTGCATTGCTACAAAGAAATATTCAAATCTAAATTATAATCTTGGACCACAAAAAATCTCATAATACTAGATAATGGATTGAAGAATCTCGAGGAATTTTGGAAAGATTTTATACCCCTCATTTTTTTTTGATGATTTGAGATGTATGATGAGCTCATATATCTTAGAAAATTTCCTTGGAGTCATTCCATCCAACCTCGAGGTAATGAATTTTATCTTTGATTTAGAAACCAATAGTAGAGTGAGCATTGTAACTTGTTGTCGGTGGTGAACTATAGCCACATGAAGCTTAGCTTCCAAATTGAAAGGATGGACCTCCAAAGAAATGATGACTTAGTGGATCTCTAAGTTTGTGGCCTCATGTGAGTGAGAAAAAACTAGGAAAGCTAGCACCCATAAATGAGGAGGAAGCTAGACGTGTACAATTGATAACATCATTCTACCAAACTATCTAACAAATATCATGCATGGGTAATGGATCCAAATTATAAATGTATTTAGTTTGAGTTGATTTGACCTTGTAAGTGAGTACAAATTGGGTTAAAAAAACTAAGTTGTTATGGCCTTGGTTTTGTAAAGTTTCCACTCAAAGAATAACTACTCTAGAAAAATAAAAATATAGTTGAGTTGGCATAATGGATCTACTAGAATTCTTAAGGATCATTTTAGTTCATTATATGAGGTTACTTTGTGCATATACCACCTCATAAGAAATAGTGAATGAATATTGGCATGAAAAATCCCTAAATTTTTGCACATGAAGTATTACACCTCTCTTTTGTTAATTATTAGATTCATAAATAGTTCCCCATATTTATCATGGGGTGATCCCACAATAGTGGTTTACAATTTTTGGCCAAACTGGACACTAAAATATTTTTTTAAACTAAATTTTCACTTTCAGGCACCTATAGTGGCTAAACTGTGAGGAATTTGAAGATGATGCAAACTAGAGTTTCACGAAATTTTTCTGTAGATTCTAAATATTTTTTTTTCAAAACTTTTGGAATCAGATCGCACTTCTTTTTCCATCTCCCTCAAAAACTATATTTTTCATAAAACAACACTTTTAAAAAATGATCCTCACCATATAACACAACTTTTTTTCATGAAGGATAAAACTCTAATTCTTTCAAATTTAGACTTGTAACTCTAATATTTAGTGCTTCCACTTGGTTAGATAGTTTTTTATTGAATATTTTTTCTTTAATATGGTTTCGAAGTCAGTCCAATTACAATTCAGACGTAGCACAACCGTATAACGAGTAACTTTTTTGTATGTATCAAAATTTTATTTTTACTTTTTTGTTTGATCAAGGACTTCAATATCTAGTGCACTCATATTTTTCAAATTTTTTTTTTGATAATATTCTATTTTTTCACATGTGCAAAATAGAGAGCTTGATTTTTAGTGAAAATAATACATTCACAAGAAATAAAAAATAAATATAATAATTAAATTTAATTTAATTAAAATTATACTCTTTTGGAAGCTTATAATAAGGATTACATACTTACAAAAAAAATTTAAATGAATTCACTTGATCCTCCAAAACATAAATCAAAAGACAGTTTTTTATCAACATTTTGATAGGTGTAAAGGAGACACTGTTATAGGTATGGTTTAAAACTAGCAGGGTTCTATCAAAGGGGGCTTGGTCTAAGGTGGTTTGATCAAACCCTCTTCAATTTGAATCCTTTAAATGGAACTTTTTAAGGCTTAAATCATTATATTTTTAAAAAATATGCGATTTCAGCAAAAATTAGGATCTCCCAAAAAGTGTAAACCACTATTGTGGAAGCACCCCATGGGTTATCACAATCATGTTAAAATTATCACATAGAACCAAAGTGGTGGTAGACATTGAATTTGTAATCCATGTCCAAAGGGTGGATATCTCAACAACATTATTCAAAGAATAAATATTGGTAACACCAAAGGAATGATTATTAATGTTGAAAAGAGACCACAATGCTTGTTTGGTAGGGTCATAACCTTTATCAACTAAGTGTTAATGCCACAAGGAAGAGAGAAATGTGATGACACCACAATTACTTGCCTCATTGGTTCTATACAAATAATGACTAAAAGGATAGATAATATGACGTGTCACAAAAAGTAAAAAACAAAAAATTTCAACCTCTTACAAAAAAGGTATGTCTAGACTTGGGAAACATTATTGATTCTCATGAATATAATACTAAATTATGATATACATTCTAGACCTAGTGAACATTCTAGGAAACATAATTTATAATAAAATTGTTGAGTCATCTCCTCATTATGCATCTTATTTAAAGCTAAAAAACTATTCTATAGAAATTTTTGCTTTGAAATAAAGCTATCTATCTAGATGGAAGTTTGGATAGATCATCATTTTTGTAGCACATATCCTCCTTATTCAAGCCGCCTCAATTGGTCTTGGGATCTTTGTTGAGCACCTTGGGGTAGGTAAGTAAGTTGGGTGGTGGACAAAATTAATTCCACTATTTGTGCTTTAGAGAATTTTTCCTCACCAAACACCTCCACATGAGGAGTGCCAACAAATTTTCTTGTGTCTAGAGGTTTTGAAACTATAATTTACATTTTTGAGGACTAACCTAAGCACTTGATGATGGCTTAAGTGGGGATTCACTATTAGTAGGTTTCTTTGATTTGTGACTCACCATTATATACCAAACCTCTTTTTTTATAGGAGGTAGAGACCTAAAAGTGAGTTGAGTGATAGGATTATAATAGGGAAAAGACAATGGGAAATCCCAGATCTTATTCTTAGAAGATTGGAATCAATAACAAGTATTGGAAAAAATTATATAGGGAAACGTTGAGTGTATCTCATTTGTCCAATATCAATGTTTATTTTCTCCTTTAAATCTTTGAAGAGATTCACTTTCACACATACCCTCTTCTAGGAACTTGAGCCATGAAAATCCTCTCTAGTTCAACACACACAACAAAGCCTAAAGAGGGAGCTAGTTTTGCTAAAATATTCTAGCATGGTAAGGGTAATTAAGAAAAACCCATATACGTAGGGACATGTAGAGCTTTCTCATTGGAAATGATGAAATCTCAAGTTTAGGTGAGAAAATAAGCAATAAAGATCAAACAAACCAAAGATTGTACTTGATGATAGATTCAACATTGTTGATTTCAACTAAACAAAAAAAGAAAAAAAATTAGTAATCTTATGTAGGACTCAAGCCTTAGTGGCCTAATCTTTGAGCATGCTTTCACAAGGGACCCTTCCCACAAAAAAATCCTATTAAAGTTCTCTAAGGAGAAACACATCTAAGGGTGTTTTACTGGACATAACTCATGGAACACCTTGGGAATAAACTTCCTAGGTCTCTTGAGTGATGGTGCCATTGTCATGCACCATATGACCTTCAACTCTAGCAACAACCGTAATGTTATAGAAGATCAAGATCATTTAAAGGGGTAAAAGATACCTACAAGTGTGTTAGCTTAAAGTTGTTATAAATATAAAAAAGTAAGGCCAACTCTTGCTTTAAAGGAAGAATTATGACATCAACAAGATCTTAACAAGCAAATAAAAAACCTTCACCATCAAAATACAAAGAATAGTAAATAATTCATCTTAGGAAGAATGAAATGAAATTTGAAGTATTAAAGAAAAAAATATTTTCTAAATGTTCCAAAATTTTAAAATTCAATATATAAAAATTAAACAATAAAAATAAAATAAATATTTAATTTTTAATATACATGATATATAAAATACTGTTAAAAATATATTAAAAAATGCATTATGCTAACTCCTTGAAAGTGCAGAAATTTATATAAAACGCTCATCTTAGTGGCCAAAAACCCACGTGAGAAAGCCTCATCACTTTTTCTTTGTTGCGTATCCCTCCTGAATTTTCGTGGCAGTTTTATATTGCTTCACTACAGATAGTAGTCAACACCGTCCATTTTTAATTTCAAATCCTGCAGGGGTAGGGTATGTACACCTCGTATTGTGGAGCACGATTTAGGTGCCTCCCCCATATTGGGGGAGTACGAGGAGTCCCATATACTCATGGTATCGTGGACTTAAAAAGGACCTTTCCTTTTTTTTATTGCAGTTGGCGCAATGATTTTTCTTCCTTCTTCCCATCTCAGACTCGAGACTTATAAATGCTCATTCATCCTCGCTGCGTTCGTCAACACTCAGACTGTGCGCATTGGGCCGCCCGCTGCCTTCTTCCACTACCTAAAACCAAACTACGTTTTTGTTGTGATACCGCTGAAAAGATGATGAATTTGAGGATTAAACCAGGAATTGCGAGCCACAGCACCAGCAATTTTTCGGAGGTGCCTTGTCTGAGCACGAGAATCAAATGCAACAGACAGAGACAGAGACAAAGAATAAGAGCATCACCCCCAACTGCAGCACAAGTGTTGACCGTTCGGGAGAAGGAATACAAGGAAAAGAGCACGAGCGCTGACGATCATCCCCACCCCGAGCACAAGGATGTAAGTACAAAGAGAAAGAGCGCAAGGAAGCTGAGCGATGTATGGAGGGAGGTGCAGGGATCGAATAATTGGAAGGGCATGCTGGAGCCAATGGACCATCTCCTCCGCAACGAGATCATTAAATACGGAGAGCTTGCTCAGGCGTGCTATGACGCCTTTGACTTCGATCCCTATTCCAGGTACTGCGGAAGCTACAAGTACAACCGCAGGACAATGCTTCAAGATCTCGGCCTTTCGTACACCGGCTACGAGATCACAAAGTATCTCTACGCCACCTCCAACATCAATCTCCCCAATTTCTTCAAAAAGTCCCGAGCAGGGCAGAAACTGTGGAGCAACCACGCCAACTGGATGGGGTTCGTGGCCGCGGCGGAGGACGAGGAAGAAATAAAGAGACTCGGGCGGCGCGATATCGTCATCGCGTGGAGAGGCACCGTCACTTGTCTCGAGTGGGTGGCGGACCTCATGGATTTCCTCAAACCCGCGGGTTTCCATTCAGCCCATCCCGATCCCCGCGTCAAAGTGGAGTCGGGGTTTCTCAACCTATACACCGCCAGCGAGAAAGACTGCCGCTTCGCGAAATCCAGCGCGCAGGAGCAAATTCACGCGGAGGTTAGAAGACTGATCAAAAAGTACAAAGGAGAAGAGCTGAGCATAACAATCAAGGGCCACAGCCTTGGGAGCGCGCTCGCAATGTTGAGCGCGTATGACATTGCAGAGATGGGAATCAACGAGGAGGAGAATGCGAATAAGAAGGTTCTCATTACCGTCTTCTCCTTCGCAGGCCCGCGGGTGGGAAATTCTGCATTCAAGGAGCGCCTCGAGCAGCTGGGAGTCAAAATTCTGCGAGTGGTGAATGCCCACGACGTAGTTCCAAATGTTCCCGGAATTGTGCTCAATGAGTATTTTCAATTAGTGGGAGAATGGATGGAAAGGCTGCCGTGGAGTTACTCCCACGTAGGAGTGGAGCTGCAGCTGGATCACACCAAATCCCCCTTCCTCCGACCCACAAGCGACCCCTCCTGCTTCCACAACTTGGAGGCGCATCTCCATCTCTTGGACGGATACCACGGCCGCCAAGAGCGATTTCACCTGGTCAGTGGGCGGGATCCTGCTCTTGTTAACAAGGCAACCGACTTCTTACAAGACCACTTGAATATTCCTCCTTGCTGGAGGCAAGACCCCAACAAGGGTATGATCAGAAATTCCCATGGTCGATGGGTCCAGCCCCCAAGATCCCAATCTGACTTTCTTTAATTATATATTTGTCACTTCACATAAATAACGTAGGTTAATTGAATTATTAAAGGAATAAAAAAAAAATTGGAATTATAAATGTAGAATTGGAGTTATGTATCTAAATGAAATAAATCAAACATAATATTTACTAAATATTTGAAGGGAAGAAAATGATATTGAAGATTTTAGGAATGAATGAGATATTTACTTGAGAAAAGGTTAAAAGCCTATTTATACATCATCAAGTTTAATATTTATGGTCAAATTTTGACCAGTAAAAATACAATAAATATTTATAATTTTGGGTTTGGATGAGGTGTAAAACTGCTATTGACTATTTGCCCATTAAACTTGTTGATGTTTAAAAAAAACTATTTACACATTGAAAATATTTGTATGTCAATCTAAGCATAATTAAATGGTGAAACAATAGATAACCATTATACCTAAATGAACAAGATTGAAATGTAAATGATAGAAACTACCCAATACACATCCAAGTGAAGTCCATTTTCATTCTTTACCATTCAAATAACTTCCAACAAATTTCTCTTTTAACCAAAAGTCGAGCATCTATTTAATTCATTGTAATCTCTTATAAGAATTTATCTAATGCTCATACCACCATCAACAAAAATTTTAAATCCCCAAAAAATTGCATGTTAAAGACTAAATAAGTCTTGTATGTCACATCTTATAGTTTATTTCATACTTATACAAGAAAATATTAGAATTTAACATGTAAGAAAATAAATTATTTTCTATATTAAACTACACCTAATTAAATAATTAAACAATAGATAACCATCATACCTAAAATAAAATAGTTAAGATTAAAATGTAAGTGATAAGAAACAACTTGACTAACATCTAGATGAAACCATTCTTTACTACCCAATATCTTGCAAGAGATTTTTTTTTATATAAAATATGTACATATTTAAATTAAATTACACACTCATACTACCAAGAATAAAATTCAAACCCTTCAAAAATAATATGCATTGAAGGTCTAGAAATTATAATTTAATGTGTCACAAGTAAGAACATTTTCTACTTGCATAAATCTATATAGAAGATAATTTCTTATGCACATTAATCTATGCCTAATTGAATGATCAAACAATAGATAATCATCATACATAAATTAATAAAGTTAAGACTTAAATGTAAGGGATAAAAGAGGGATGAAAGATATTTATCTTGCCAAAATAACAAATAACCATCATATAAGGATTCTTGAGAAAGAATTTGTATATTATCAAACTTATTATGGTGGTTATGTGGCCAAGAATTTGAATGTTAACAATATTATAATCTCAACACAATTGAACAATTTTATGCATTGAGGAGAAATAATTGTTTTAAAAGAGAATTTTATTTTAAAAAAATTAAATGGAATTTAAAATTATATCAAATTATTTAAGGAAATGTGCATGTTTCAAGAGTGTTTTCTTTGATCTTCTACATAGTTATAAAGTCAATCTAATCAAAAAGATTGACATAAGAGAAATTATGTGTTGTGATCTAATGAACTTCTTCATTTATTTTTAAATACTAATATTCTTTGATAGTTAGTAAAGAGTAGAGATTGCAACAAATTAAATCATAAAAGTTTGTGTCTTACTAACTGAGGAGCATGTCTCATATGTTAAATTTGCACAACATTAAATTGAACCAAAGGTATAGAATCAACCCACAAATAATATAAACAAATTTTTGATCTTAAGGTGATTGCTAGATAGAGTATATTTGTTTCCATTGACAAAATTGGTGGAAGTTATGCAACATCAAGTTTTATTATTCTTCATAATTCCCAAACATAAGAACCCTAATCTTAATATTTTTTCATTAAATCACATTTAATGTTCAATTATTCATTCCAACCATTCACTTAATTACTTGATTAGTTGAAAAATGGATGCTTTATGATTTAAGACATAGAACATCACTTTTCTCCAACTAACATTCAAGGATGCCCTAGAGATCTCAACCCAATGAAGAATGAAGGAGGAGATCTGACAATAGGGTATCTTAGGATATGTTTAGAGATTAATTAAGGTTGAATGAGGGGTTCACCACCAAGTAAGAACTTGGAAAACTAATGAAATGCAAAACCCTAATATGTTGCAAACTTGATTTAAATGACCTAGAAATGCAACAAGAACAGATCAAAAATCTATAGAATAGAATGTGTGCACCTAGAAACTTGAAGATGACTGGAAACAACTCTGAAATTCTGAAAAACTATGAATTTTTGACCTACTAGGACTCATTCTCCATTCTGGGCAAATCAGTCCTAGTTCTAGATTTCTACACAAGAGAAAGTTTTAGGCAAATGGGTATCCAAATCTACAAAGAGCTCTAAAAAAAACCTATAGTGGGATTCATTTGCCACTTGTGGAAAATGAGTCTTGTTTGGATTTTCTAGAAATTTAAAGTTCTAATATGCACCTCTTAGTTTGCTATTTTTGCTTTTGCGGGTTCTTGGATCTGAAACTCTGATTTCAAGGCTATAGATTATACCTTAGTGAAGACTTTGACCATGCAAATGGGGAGAAAACTCCAACAAGATTGCAACCTAATCTTCAATGATCTTCAAGTCTTCAAAGCACCTAGATCTGCAATTACACAAAGAGAGAGAGAGAGAGCAAAAGAGTTGATTGTTAGGGAATAGTGGTTTGCCTTGGTCAAACCCCTTTTAGGTAATTAAACCAAATGATGAAATGAGATAATGAAGCATGAAAATGAAGAAATGCAATTAGAACCTTGCCATGATAATGTATTTTGAATTGCTACAACAATTGATAAAGAATCTTTCTCTTGAATGCCTTAGAAATGGTCTTGAAAGCTATCTTAATGACCTTGTGAAGACTTGGAATGCTTAACTCTTGCTTGCTTGATAGGATAACATGAATGTATGATGAAATAATGATTTGAGAACTCATTTATATAGGCAATCCACTCAAATGATTGTCAATTTGATCCCCAAGGTCTACATAGGAAAATTTTGAACTTAAAACCTAGGTTTTCTTGCTCAAACCTGGAAAATAGCTCAAATGGGACTCATTCACCCAAGGTGGAAAATGGGTCCTAGAGGGGCTATTTTTCCTACTAGAATGTGGAGGAGTGAATAAATTAGGTTTATATGTTGATATTGCCAGGTTTTTTATTGAAATATGTTTTGGGATGCACAATATGGGGTCATAGGGGCCTATTAATGATGATATAAAGGTCATAAATACAATAGAGAAAAAAATTCAATGTGAAAGTGTAAATAAATACACTTTACAACACTAAATTAAGGAAAAATTGGGTCTATTTAGCTTAGAAGGGCCCTAAATCCCATGTGAATGTGTAAAACACATTACAACACTAGATTAGGTCCACTTTGTTTACAAGCCTCCTAAATTTAATGTGAAGATGTAAATAAATACATTTTACAACATTAAATTAAGACAAGGTTAAGTTAATTTAGCTTAAAAGGGGCCTAAGACCTAATGTGGATGCATAAAACACCTCACAATACTAGATCAGGGTGGCATTAAGTCCAATTTATCATTAATTATTCCCAAATCAAGTATGAAAACATAAAGAAATACATTTTTCTACACTAAATTACTTTAGATTGATTTTATATTGATAAACATTTAATTTAATTAGTTTGGATTAAAATTTATGAAAATTTTATTTTTCATTCACATTATTATATGCTTTTCAAAATTGTTTATAGATTTTCTTTCAAGATGCACATTTGTATGGACAAATTATTCAAGATTTTACTCATTATCAGTAATTCCTATTTTATTCTTTGTAATGTATCCTTAGCCTACTATAGAGCATTAATGTCACTATTCTGTAATAAGGTTAAAGCATAATTCATTCTACGTTGTGTATATGTGAACAGTTGGCTACCTTTTTAGACTCTAGAGTTAAAGTCTTTAGTTTTAAGTTCAATTCTCACGCACTGATGAATAGATAGAAGGATTTGGTCGCCAAATCTGTCTACATGGATTTTGAAATCCCTAGAGAAGTAACCCTTGTTGATCAGACTTCATACTCTATGTGTATATTGTCGTGTTGACTGTGCAAAAGTTTAATGTCAAAGTTTGAAACATTTTATAACTCCACTAAATATATCATTGAACATTTGGTCAGATTTTATTTTAACCCAAGTCAAATTACGACATATTCGCTAATGAAACTCTACCAAAAGATGAGTTACCAATTGACATGTTTTTTTTTTCACAACTATAAGGAATTCTTTGGTCAATAATATTTTAGGTTAATCAAATTATTAAAATGCTAAAATTTAAAAGTTATTATTGGAGTTATAAATGTAGAATTGGAATGGAAATAATCATGACATGAATTAGTCTTTTAATAGTTAATGTATGAAAGACATGTTTTTTTATCTAATCATTAAGTTCTACAAAGTATAGGCTTAATTTTTCATTATAATTCTCATATATAAATATATTATTCTTTTAAATTTAATGTCAAATAGTATTTGATCATATTTTGATATTTACACAAAATTTGATTACGTAAGCTAATTATGTTTATTAAGAGTATTTCATTAATTTTTCTACTAATAGTAACTTGGGTTAGACATATTAAATTTGTTGCATCAAATAAATAGGACCTAGTAACATAAAGTTTACTACATCCCCTCATGAGAACATTTAAATATATTTAAAATATATAATGACACTAGTATCTATTATTATTTTATTATAGTAAGTACCTTCAATAATAATTGATTCAATGGGATGCTCCTATATTGCACTTTCTATTATATATTACATCAAATTATATTTTAGTTACATGTATTTGAGTGGATAATATTCTACAGCTTTGGTATTGTTAAGGTTTGTAACCATAACAAAAATATCTCCTACAACAAATGCATAGGTTGGAGTCGGTTCAAATATTTATAACTCAACTTACCTAACACAAATACTTGACTAAAATTATCTACTTAATTAATATCTTCAATTTACCTATAACATCTAGTTTAAACACATTTCCATAATTAACTAAATAAAGAGGATTATAGACAATTGTAATATTTTTATCTTTCAATAAGAAGGCATTTAAACTAATTGAACATTAATTTTCCATAATGAAACATATTCATAAATAATATTCTCACATTGTAGAGAATTTATATTTCTCTTAATGGAGTCAATATAAAACTACGATTTCTCTCCCTCTTCAATAAAAGTAGCTTTATATGTCCTATAGTGATCATTTGATACAATCTTTTGATAATTATGAGAGTTTGAGCTATCAATATCTACAAACATGAAAATTTAAAAGTTTTAAGTTCAAATACCTATGAATATGTATGATGTATAATTTCACAAATATATGCATACAAATTACAATATCCATGCTTAAGAAATAAATATCGATATTTATGGTACATATTGATTCTTTCTTTCTTTTACAAGCATCAAAATGAATGCTGTAATATTCAAAAAAAATATTTGTACTTTATATAGTGTTACTTACAAGTTTATATTAGTGAAATGAGTTTTTGAAACATGCTCCAACTCCATCGTGCTCTCTTTTATTATGTCCACTCCAATAAAAAATACAAAAAAGATTATGTTGTAGCTAATATGGTCTTAAGTTAACTAATTAAAGAATTTCACAAAATTAAATTATTTTATAAAATATACAACAATAAAAACCATAAGATAAACCATATATATTCATTTATTCAAAAGTAATTTAGTGTAATATTCAAGAGTTAAATTCAACATTAACCAACACATGGACATCAAATCAAATCTATTTTTTTTAAATATTTATGCCATGCCATCTTAAATCCTTAAAAATAAAATCTATATCTTAACCAATATTATCATTGATATGAAAATGAACCTTACTCATGATCATTTGTTTAGGTGTACTACTTTTGACACCATCAACATCAAACTCAACATGTGTATAATAGGTCCCTATATGAAGATTGCTACCTACTCTAATTAATGACAATGAATCTAAATCTAAGTTTGAGGATTAAATATATAATTCTCAACAAAATCATAATAGAAATAATACAACCATGTGGAAAATAATTCTTCTAACTCATAAAATTGTTTATCTTGTCGCCTTGCATCATGATAATGTTGGATATATGATAATACAAAAGAATTTATCATAAAATCATTCCAAATAAATTGACATTCTTTGAAGATAATTTTTATGGATTCATTTCCTAACTTGGTTGTGTATTTTTCATATTCAAATATTTTTTAAAGAATTTTCATTGAACGATCAATATCTTTATCAGTGGAATTTTCTTCAAATTTTTATAATTTATAGACGTGTATTTGATACAGTCCACATTAAAATCATTTTAATCTTTAAAATTTTCATATATAATGAACTTTAAAATTTGAATTTTACTTCAAAAAATACTATGTTTGGATTAATTATTACTATGAATTTTTTATATGTCTAAAGGTTTAGATGAAGTATTACATAATTTTAATAGTAAACATGTTTAAATATTGTTGTTCTTGATTATTTGCATAACCATAAATCCAATAGTATTGTGGTCTTGCCTAGGAGAACCCTTCCCCTAATGATCTGACGACCCTCTAATGGCATTCATAAATACCACTAATCCAAATAATAGAGTGAGAGGTAGTGAACTAGGCACATTTGAGAGTAAGAATGCACATCAAGATAAGATCACATCCATGTCCGTGAAAGTGGAAATCTTAAGGTGAAGAACATATAGTGAATCCTCATTTTTATTCATGAGGCCTTTAAATTTGAATGCATTAGTATACATATTCAATGCTAAGCTTTCCTAAAGTTAAGTGAGTTATTAACCTTATTCACATTTACTTTTTCTAATTAACATTTAATTTTGAATTATCTACTCACACAACAGTCAATTAATTAATCTAGGTTAATGTGTATGTCTATGCATGCACATCTATTGGACTAACCTAAATTAATCTTAGAGAAAATTTATTTTTCTTTACAATATTTTTCATATGTTTCTCATTAAAAACAATCAATAATAATTTTAGAAGTGGCACAATGAGATTTAAATTTAAAATGCAAGAAAAAATGAAAATGAACAAGTATGATGCATGTTTACTTCATTTTCCCAAAAAATAAAAACAATAAACATGTTTATATCAATTTTCTTTAAAAACAAGCTCATATACTAAAAAAAAAAAAGAAAGAAAGAAACAACAAAAAAATTACTGTAATCTTTGACCATTTAATACAATGAATAATCAATCTAATTTTATTCTTTCTAAATTACTTTGGTGTTTAAAATCATCTAATATAAATATTAATTTAGGTCACCTTGTAATCCCTAAATATTTGTTAGGTGTGAACAGGATATGAAATATGAATAAATGATTATGATGGAAGTTTACATCATTTTCCCTTAGAAAAGGACTACACAGTTCACACGTAGCCTAGAGAAAATTAAAGCTCATATTTTAGTTTGACACGTGTTAGAGGAGGATCATGTGATGGTTCGAATTAAAGTTGAAGCTGATTAAAAAATATGTGAAACGGATCACGTGTTGGTATGAACTCAATGATATTGTGATCGGAGGTACAAGAGCTATTAATGTAATGGAATTTAAATCTACATCAATGAAAAAAAAAAAGGGTGAGTTAAGTGTATATATATATTTTTAGATAAATTTATTGTATTTCTTTATAAATTTTGTGTTGATTATATTTCATTTATATAGTGTGATATTGATGAGCACATATTTGATTAATCAATGTCATGTAACAGTAATATAATTATCATAACGGTTATTGATGATATGACATCTTTTACATCTATACATGATAGAGATAGGATATAAGTTTATAGTAAGAGTATACTGGAAATTTTAAGCATTCAAGTACATAAACAATAATAAATCATAGATTAAAAATAGAAATGATAACAAAAGAGAAGCAAACCAAAACACAAGATATATGGGGAGGAAATCTTGTAGGAAAAAACTTCACACCCAAGAGATCCGAAGCTTGTATTTATCTTTCAAATGAATTACACTAATACAACTCTCTAAATTCTTTAAGCACTTCATTACCACTACAACCCACAAAATAACCTCATTTTCTTTCAATTCAAACACTTAATATATAGGCATGAGAAAAACCAGCAAAATCATGCTAGAAACTAGTGGCTAATTTGAACTTTATTATCCATGCATAAATCACAACTCCCAAATCTAAAGGAGTTAAATTAGAAACTTCCTCTTTCAACTCAAGCTCACTACTTGTGATCTTATCTATCTTTTTGGTGATCTTCCTTGATCTTCTTCAAATCCACAATTTACTCCCTCTCATCATGCTCTTTCTATTTCAACAACTCTTACATGTTTTTTAAAGTTATCATAGTTTCATTTAGAAATTGCCATGACAACTAAGAGATCATTAGAAATTTTCAAATTACAAAAAATAAGTGGCAACTAATGCCACTTCAAGTGATTGTAAGAAAGTAAATAAATACTTTTGATATTAAAGAATATTGCAAGGCGTATGCCACCTATTCCAACACCTATGATGATATTCCTTTAATCTATCACAATAACTCTACTATGTATATGGATTATGACTTGTCATGTATTATATTTTATACTACATGCAATACTATTCCTACTTTTTATGCTTGAGGTATAATTATACCACATGAATATTCCTATGTATAACTATTATATTATGGGGTATAACATGTGCATTCTCACCCTAATAATACTACCACTAGAACATTTATTTGTGAATTAATAATTTTGTTAATACACATAGTGGGACAATATTTCTATGCATCATTGTCTCATCCACCACCACCCCCATTGAATTATTGTCATTGATGTTGGAACCTCTTCTCCAAAATAGAAATTATAATCTCTCATTTTCACTTTGTGAGTTGGATCCTCCTAAAGTAAGGATATAATATAGAACATTTCACATTGTGACTAGGTATGGATGCATTAGAGTCAAAAGAGTCTTAGTGGACATTAGATTTAGATTGAACATTTGTAGTAATCAATTTAAGGATTTGATCCAAAATGATCACTCAAAATTCTCCAAATCTAAGGTAAGTAAATTATGTAGTTTGACAATGTGATATGAGATTCCATTGTTTCTATCACTTTTCCTATCACACAAATGAACCCATTAAACTTGACAAAATCTTCTATATGATGCATTAACTTCAGTGTACGACATGCTTTTAGGAAATCCTTGGATTCACAATATGGGGTCTTGTCCCATATGCACTTCACTATAATATCAACTTATTCCATAATAACAAGATATGTGTAGTCACAACTAATTATGTAACCCATATAAATTTTACCATATAATAAAAAAAGATAAAATATTTATCTTCCAACCAATTGATTACACCTTTCATACCTTTGACAAATTTTCTAGATCCATATATACATTAGGTAGATCATAAGTATGATTGGAATCCTCTTGAGTTTAAATCACAATTTGATGAAGAGCATAAAGCCAAACAAGATGAACACCATGTTCCTTCATTGAACATAGAATCTAGCATGTACAAGATAGATCACCTTTAGATCCTCAACTAAAATAACATTCTAATGAGGTGATATTTCTTATTTATCTAGGAAAATCCATCATTTTAAATTCTACTTATTATCAAATAAACTATCTAATCAATAAGGTAAGGGATGTTCCATTCTATAAAATATGGGTTATATAAAATTGAAGGGGATTAGGCTTAAAAAAACAAAGCATAATTGCTCAATCCTATCCAAACACCTGAGATAAATAATAGTAAAGAAATAGGCTATTCTTGTGTTGTCAACAATAATACCAATTTATCATTTATTTATCATAATTGATGTACATAATTATTTTGGATAGTACCCCTCATTTAGATACTTTTGCCAATGATAAAGCCTTGACAACATATTTAGGATTTTATACTATAATTTTCCTATGTTTCATCATGATAGAGGAGGATGATGGGATTATAATGGTAATATGAAAAAAAATTGTATAGTGTAGCCTAGTGTGAAATGAAACTCATAGTTGAGCTTAGAAGGCTTATTTTTTTGAAAATCGGTAATATGTTTACTCATCTAATAAGTTATCTAGCTCCATAGCATTTTGATTTCTTATCTCTTGTGTTGAAGTTTATCTTCATTTCAAGAGATGCTTGGCTCCTATGGGCTTGATCAACAACTCTTACATTGTACTAGAGTTCTAGATTTGTAATTTCTTTCCTCCTTTTTAGAGAGTTTTAGCCAAAAACAATTGTATAGTGTAGCCTAGTGTGAAATGAAACTCATAGTTTAATCTCATTAAAAACAATTAATAATAATTTAAAAAGTAGTAAAATGAGATTTAAAAATTTGGAATGTAAGAAAAAATGAGAATCAAGTAAATTTTGTTTTTTTTTTGCTTCTGATCATTAAATGTTTAATGTTTAACATCACCCAAAATTATACTTTTTATTGACACCTAGACTTATAAAAATCACTAGTAGAATTTGGCAAATAAATGACTAGGTGACTAAAAGTTTTAGTCACAACAACTAAAACTGACTAAATTCTACTAATACTTTGTAACTCAGCTATAAATGAGTAGATAAATGACTAATTTGGTCATGATGAAAAAATTATTTAGTCACATAAATAAAAATGACTAAATAGTTAGTCATTTATTTGGAAAATCATTTAAGGAATCAAGAATCAACAGCTCACCAAAATACTCTAATAAACATACGCTAGAACTTTCATCGAAATCTTATTTCTAGACGTAGCCTGCCTAAATTGAGTTTTCATTTTAATAATCATACTCTAAAACCTTTGTTGAAACCTTATTTTCAGGTGTAGCCCGCCAAAATGGAGAAGTGTTTTAGTAGAGAATGACAAAGAATGGTAAGGATATGTGCGTGATAGGAGGCATAGGATTAATTGTTGCTTATGTCTTTCTTGCTTTCCTCAACAAGGGTTACATTGTTCGCACTACTATTTGTAATCCAGGTATTTAATTGCCATATATTTGCATAGTCTCAAATTCCTTCATATGATTTTGAAGTACCAATGTATCCTATATAGGGTTTGGAATGTATCAGGCTATATAGGGTTTAGAATGATTTATTTTAATTTAAATAAATAAATAAATGATGTATTTGACTATGATTAGATAATGTGGAGATCTCCTAAATCTGCCCTAGCTCACTATCCTCTTTGGCACTATATTCATTACTCCAGCTGCTAGGGTTTTGCATGTGACATCTTTAATATCTTCATGGCAGTGGCTTTTAAATAGATCTCAGTCTTTGCTTTAATCTTTATCATGGTAACCCTTGAGTTCCATAATCCACTTTCAATCTCTTCTAAGAATGAACTATTTTATGCTAGATCACATAGTATGCTTATAAAGCACGTCCTTCATACCTACCATTGTTCTAAGCCACCACTCACTGCCTTGCTTAAAATGTTGTCTCTATAAGCACAATAGCATGTTTCAAAATCATGGTTTACAGTGATTGACCATTGAGATCACTACTTTCATCAAGATACAATGAGATTTTTGTCTTCAAACTCAAGGAATTATGCAAGATAACATTTTGAATTGTTTGTTGTGTAGAGTTTGATTTTATTGTACATTCACTACTTTGCTAACTATCTTTAAGATTGGATATTGTACCTTCATCTGCAATCTCAAGCAGCTCACTCACTGTCACTTGAAGATTCCTTTCATGAGCATCCTTTTATAAAATCAAACTATGCACTATAGATTGCCTACTTACCACAGGGGACTCATTGTTTCATGGTATTGTGGGTCTTAAGATCCTTCAACCTTATTGTTACTACTTCATAGTCCACAAGGTATTATTCACTATTCTCCCATCTTTGATGAGTTTCAAAACATTTCTCAAACATGCAATCCACTACCTCCATTATACAATGGCTAAGAAGAAACATTGAACTTATGATTACTACGATTACTTCATTTGGACAGTCATTCCCTGATTGCATTTTCCTTGTCCAGCACTATCAATTTAGCATTTGAAAAAACCTCAAGGTTGGCAAGTGGGTAAGGAAACTCACTGAACTAAAATATCAACTTTACTATGCAAGGTTTGAGCTTTATTATCTTGTCACTACTCAACCTGTTTTTGACTATCACACCTCAAGTGATTGCCATTCTTCTTACCATAGATTGCATTTACAAATGTTATGAAGCTACATAGTGTCGGATGTTGTGGTTGTGTTGCTGATATGTGGTTGTCATTGATGTCAACACTATTAGCATTAATGTATTGAAGGTTGTAAATTTCGAGGATATTGAGAAAATTGTTAAAGAAAGAGTTGTAGGTTGCGAGTGGAATAGTGAAGGTCATGAAGGTGTCTTGCTTAGCACGTTGATGATCAATCATTGTGGAATAAAGGGTTTATTTCTAAGAGTATCTAGTTTATCCACCATAAGTTTCAGAGGTTCACATGAAGTTTTGATCGTGTTATGAACAATTGTTTTCTAACAATTTTTATGTGGTTTAATTTAGTATTCCTGAGTGAAGTTTATGTGATTCTAGTAATTTCAGTTGTTGCAGATGTTTCTCTATTGTTTTTTGTTATTTGTGGATTTTTCTAGATCATTCTCTATGTTTGTTGCATGTCCACGTTGCTTGGTGTGCTCGTGGTCGAAGATTTTTCTCATGTGTGTTTAGGTTTTCATGCTCTTGGCCGACATGGTGGTTGTAACGTGTTGTGGATCCTTGGAGATTAAAAATTGAATGTTTGGCATGCTCAAGGATGTTGTTTTGGGCCTCAACATAATATTGGCCGATGGTGTTTGATTAGCATTGAAAATTTATTTGTAAATTTGGGCTGACATTGTAAATGTGTTTTATATTTTGGCCGACGAAGTTGTTGATGTAAATCAATGTTGTGGATATATAAGAACAAATGTTTGTGCAAATTTATGCATGTGTGTGGTGTGAAAAAGTGCCAGAGAAAATGCAAGTTTGTGAATCTAGTGATCTAATCATTCAATTGTAGAGCAGAGTGTGAAGAAGTTTGAGCGAAGTGTTAAAGAGTGTTTCTGTGCTTAACCAAAATTGTAATTAGGTTTTTGTAGAAGCTATTTTCTCAATTCATACCCTGTGGATCTAATCTGAATTTTTGTAAGATAGTGTTTCTTCCTTGGGCAATGAGGCCTCTTGTATTTGAGCAGTGAGCCCTCTTGTATTTGTGCAGTGAGCTCTAGGCAGTGTGCATGTATGCATGTGCATTCCCATTATTCTTCTTTATACTTTTAATAGGGTATAATATTGTGGACTAACATCCACCATGGGTTTTCCCCTAATAGGGTTTCCATGTAAAAATCTTGGTGTTTTCTATGTTTTTGATGTGTTGATTGTTTATGGTTCATTGTTCATACATCATATTTGAGATTAAGTTAAGTTTGAAAAGTTTAAATAATTTGTGACAACTGATTCACCCCCCTTCTTAGTTGTCTACCCTTGTTTTGCCAACAACTGGTATCATTGCAAGTTCCTCTGAAGAAGTTTAAAAGCTTGAGGTGATCTAAGATGGCATCGTACAAGAAGGACAACCCTAGATTTGATGGAACAAACTACTCTTTGTGGAAAACCAAAATGGAGTGTCATTTGAGGTGTAATGGTGAACCCTTCTGGAAGATTACAAAGACTAGATATGTTATCCCTCAAAATGGTCCTTCCACTCCTGATGAGGTTAACGAGGTTGAGATTCACATCAGGGCTATTAAAGCTTCGTTAAGTGCTCTAATGGATTCATAAATGACAAATGTGATAGGTTTGAAGACAACTCATGAGATTTGAATGAAGCTAGAGACTTTGTATGAAGGAGATGTACATGTGAAGGTCACTAAGCTACAGAGTTTGAAAGGAAAGTATGAAAACTTGAAGATGGGTGAAGATGAAAATATTTCTTCCTTTATGCAAAGAGTAAATGAACTTGTGATGGGTATTAGATGTGTCGGCGGTACCTTGGATGAACAAGAAATTGTAGCTAAAGTGCTCAGATCATTGCCTCCCTCTTACAAGTCAAAGGATCATGCTATTGAAGAGTTCAAATTAGTAACAAATGTGACAATGGATATGTTGATTGGTAAACTTTTTGCTTTTGAGTTGAGTGAATTTGGTGATTCTACCCCTAGGAGTGAATCTACATTTAAGTTTTTTTATCCGGAAGGAACAAGCAAAGATATGATCTAGGGGAGTGTTCAAGAAAGACATTCAAGTATGAGGAAGAGATGAAATGACTAGAAGATGAAGAAAGAGAGTCCCAAGAGCTGGAAGCACTGATTGTGAAGAAAGAAGGAAGAGGACAAGGTAAGTATAAAGGAAATTTTCCTATTAAATGTTTCTGTTGTAGTAAAATAGGTCATTTTGCTTCAAGGTTTCCTGAAAGAGTTCCTAGGTCTAAACCTAACAAACCTAGATTTCAAAAGAAGTGCTATTTTGTTGAAGAAGGTGTGACTAATAAATAATCTGATAAAGAAAATGGAAATAAAGATGAATGGGTTTTCATTGCTATCAAGGAAAATGTTCCAGTGGCTATTGAATCTGCTAAAGTTGAGAAAGCTCTTGCAGCCTGAATTGAAGGAAAGGATGAGTGGGTTATTGACAACAGATGCTCACATCATATGACTGGTGACAAAATAAAATTTGTAAGTCTAGAGAAATATGATGGTGGGGTTGTAAGATTTGGAGATAACAATGTCCATGTGATTCATGGAAAAGGATCTATTTGTCTTGGTGGTAAACATAACATTGATGATATCCTTTATGTTGAAGGCTTAAAGCATAACCTGTTGAGTGTTGGATAGATGGTGGACAAGGGTTATGATCTTTAGTTCAAAGATGGAAGATGCATGATACTTGGAAGTTCTGGAAATATGATTGCTTCAGGTACAAAGACAAGAGGTAATATTTTTCACCTAAGTGATGGTAATGTAAGTTGTTTAATTGCTTAAGTAGATGAAAGATGGTTATGGCATAGGAGGTTGTGTCATGTTAATTTTGATAACATTATCAAGGTAAGCTCCACTCAATAAGTAAGAGATCTACCTAGGCTAGTGAAACCTACTAATACAATATGCAAGGAATGTGAGATGGGTAAACAGACTAGAGTTTCTTTTTAGAGCAAAAAGAATCATTCTAATGGACTACTAGAGCTGGTGCATATTGATCTATATGGTCCCTCCAGAATCAGAAGTCTACAAGGAGAAAGGTATTTTATGTTGCTTATTGATTATTACTCTAGGATGATATGGGTTGCTTTCTTAAGAGAAAAATGTGAAGCATTAGAGAAGTTCAAAAGTTTCAAAGCTATGGCAGAGAATGAGACAAGTCTAAAGATAAAATTCCTAAGGTCAGACAGAGGTGGTGAGTTCACCTCCAGGGAGTTCAATTCTTTCTGTGAAGAGCATGGAATCAAAAGACAGTTATCTGCTCCCCAAACCCCTCAACAGAATGAAGTTGTAGAGAGAAAGAACAGAACAATTCTAGATGTTGCTAGAACAATGATGATTGAAGGAAATGTGCCTCACATCTATTGGAGAGAAGATGTAAACACTGTTGTGTACACTTTAAATTGGGTAAATGTTAATGGTATTTCTAGTAAGACTCCTTTCGAGCTATGGTTTGGTTATAAGCCTTCTATTAAATATTTCAAGATTTTTGGAATCAAGTGCTACATTAAGAGAGATGAGGACATAGGCAAGTTTGATGCAAGGAGCGATGTAGGAATCTTTCTAGGTTACTATACCAAGAGAAAGGATTACCGGTGCTATAATAGAAGATTGATAAAAATGGTTGAAAGTGAAAATGTCAGAGTTGATGAGGACTTTGCTAGATCATCTAGATACTATGGATATGATTCAAATGACCAGCAAGATAGTGCAGACAAAGGGAAGAATGCTCAAATACAAAATCAAGTTCAAATTGTTTCAGTAAATCAAGAAAGTTAGGAAGGAGAGACAAGTGGAAGTGTAGAAGAAAGAACAGAAGAACTAGAAGTGCGACTGAATCCTAAAACTCTGAGGTATGTGATATTGAATCATTCAAAGAATCAAATTATAGGAGACTGTAAGAATAAAGGTGCGCAAACTAGAATAAGGATTGCAGAAGAGTATTGCCTAATTTCCAAACCTAAGCCTAAAAATGTCAATGAAGCTTGCAATGATGAATACTGGATAGAAGCTATGAAGGAAGAACTAATGCAAATTGAAAAGAATGATACACGGATTCTTGTTCCCAAACCTAAAGATAAAAATGTGATTGGTACTAAATGGGTCTTTCAGAATAAGCTAAATAAACAAGGTGAAGTGGTCTGGAATAAAGCAAGACTAGTATGTAAAGGGTATTCACAAATGGAAGGTATTGATTTTGAAGAAACCTTTGCCCCTGTTGCCAGAATTGAAGCTGTAAGATTATTTCTTGCTTATATTGCATATAAGAAATATAAAGTCTATCAAATGGATGTGAAGTCAACTTTTCTGAATGGTGAGTTAGAAGAAGAAGTATATGTTGAACAATCAAATGGATTTCAACTGACTGAGAAGGAAGACATGGTTTTTCAATTAAAGAAAGCTCTGTATGGAATCAAGAAAGCTCCTAGAGCTTGGTATGCTAGATTGGATAAATACTTACTAAAGCTTGGATTCAATAAAGGTACTACTGACAACAACTTGTATTTTAAGTTTGAACATGATAAAGAGTTGATTATTGAAGTCTTTGTTGATGACATTATTTTTGGAGGAGATGATGATTTATGTATGAAGTTTGCTGATGAAATGAAAAGTGAGTTTGAAATGAGTATGATTGGAGAGATGAAGTTCTTTCTGGGATTACAAGTCACTCATCTAGACAATGGAATTTTCATATCTCAATCCAAATATGTGAGAGAGTTACTGAAGAAGTTTGGCATGGAAGACTCAAAGCCTGTTGGTACACCCATGGTAACTAGATGCAAGTTAACACAAAATGATGATTCTCCTAAGGAAAATCAAACAAGATACAAGTTAATGATTGGTGGATTACTCTACCTAACCCAGACCAGACTAGACATCATGAATGTTGTATGTATGGTTGCTAGATTTTAGGCTGATCCAAAAGAATTTCATGTGACTGTTGTAAAGAGAATTTTTAGATATTTAAAAAGAAGAGTTGATTTTGGGCTTTGGTATCCTAAAGATGATGATCTTACCTTGAGTGCATATAGCGATGTGGATTGTGTAGGAGATGTACATGATAGGAAAAGTAATAGTGGTGATGCCTTCTTCCTAGGGAAGAAGCTGGTGTCTTGGTTGAGCAAAAAGAAGAATTCCATTTCCCTATCTACTACTAAGGCTAAATATATTGCTGCTGCAAATAATTGTACTCAAGCGATGTGGATGAAACAAATGTTGAAAGATATCAAAGTCTAGTATATGATGAGCCTATTGCCATATACTATGACAACTCAAGTGCAATAAACATATCAAAGAATCTAGTGCTACACTCTAATACCAAGCACATATCAATCAAGTTTCAATTTTTGAGGGAGAAAGTGAGTGAGAAAGAAGTTAGATTGGAGTATGTGCCTACCAAAGAATAGATTGCAGACATTTTCACCAAGCCATTGCCAAAGGATACTTTTGAGTATCTTAGAGGGATGCTAGGGGTGATTACCCCTCTTGATATGAATTAGAGATGCATTTACTTGCATCAATCCATATGCTTCAAAGCTATATTCTGATCCAGATTGATGTTTTCATGGCTACTACTCAGGGGGAGTAGTCAGATGTGCAAATATGTGGTTCAGAGCTTCCATGTGGGAAGATAATGTTTATCTTTTCCATTGATGTCAAAATGGGAGAAGAGTCATGTAAAAAACTATGAATTATCTAGGAAGAAGAGCCTTGTGGGGTGAAGATCATGCAGAAGAAGTTAAGGAGAAGAGTTAGAATCTAAGGGAGAGTAAGTGTTGATTGAGAGTTGCGTTGATGGTATTTTTCACGTGATGTGTTGCCATCAATGTGATGGCACTTTCAAATTTTGCAAAATTCTAGCATGCTCATGTTAAAACCCTAAGAAATTTTTACCTAAAAATCTTTGTTACATCTATTCTAGGGTTCTTATATGAGGTTTAGGGTTTTGTTCATTTTAATTACTTGGCATTCTATTTTGTCGTTTGCTAGTATTTCCTATTGTTGGTCACAAAGAATCTTTTCAAACATGTAAAATGTCATCATGTGACTAACCTTCCTCATGTCTAGGTTGGAATCACCTAACTTCTACATCCATTGAATTGCATGATTCATAAGTCTTCATCCTACCATTCTCATGTTGTCCTAGGGAAGTCCCCTTTCTTAAAAATACTAATAAGAACGTGCTTAGAAAGTTCCCACTTATGTCTTGATGGCCTTCATAGTTGTATCGTTCATCATTAATTTATTCATTGATTCACACTTTGAATTAGTGATGAGCGATGAACTGATGCTTTCCCTTTGATATCGCTCATCTCTAATGGCTTTTGAGCCTTCAAAATTCTAATAGTGATGAGTGATACTTCTATCTTTATGTTCTCATCACTCATCGTGGATGGCCATAAAAAGATAAACTTGGAATAGCGATGAGAGATGTGATGTGATTTCTTGTATATCACTTGATTGCGGATATGTTTTGAATGTAAAGTATCACATCAGTGATACGGAATGGACACTACAAAAGTTGTAATTCTTCTCATCGCTAATTGCTTGCAAAATATATGAGGAGAATTAGTGATGAACAAAGGCCATATGTTATAAATTCATCACTCATCGCGAATTTTATTTAGAACTCGAGTTTTGAAATAACAATAAGTGATGGAGGTCCTCTAAAAGGTTTTATCTCTCGCTAATATGATATGATCATACGAGCGAGTCTTTTGTGATGTTTGTTTTATGCAGGTTATATGTTTCCAAGTCTGGTGCTAACACAACATCTCCCATCACAGATGGAGTCTTAAGAGCAAGGTTTGAATTAGCAATGAGCGACGAAAGGATGAATGTGACCAAGGGTCAAAGCCGTAGAATTAGGGGCTAAAGATAATCATCAGGATGTTTACATCGCTGATGGAGCCGGGAGAAGATAAAGTAGATCAGCGATAAGCAGTGACCATAAATGAAAAAGGAAACATGGCATGATCCTGGGGATTTCGTATGAATCAGAGAGGAAAGTGGCAAGAGAAATGGAGAACCATTGATAAAGCCTGAAAGCAGGATGATCTGATGGACTGAAAATAATTGTATGAGTAACTTCATTGCTAAATTATACCCTAAATTTTAGGGAGGATCAACGATGAAGCATTTAAAGAAAGTTTCTCTCTAATAAATTGGTCTTATGTACTTCGTTGATATTAATGAGAAGCATGAATTAGGTTGGCGATACATGCTAATTGTCAAATCAGCTATGATTAATCAAGGTTAAAATGAAACATGGCATTATTTGAAATAGCCTTTCTATTTTCAAGGAGCAAGTTGATAATGGTCAAAAAACAATGCTTATGAGCACCTTAGATGAATTTTTAATTTCTCTAAGATGAATGGTCTAGATGTAAAGCCAAGCTGATAAGTTACCAATTTGCTCACGAAGGAATTCTGAATTGTTAATTCTGCATGCTCAAAATTTTTATTTAAATGTAGGCTGGTTGTTGTTTTTTCACACTATCTTTTTAGTCTATAGAAGTAAGGTGTGTGTAGTATAGGTGATTGAGGTTTCCTAAGCAGAGTTTTAGTGTTTTCATCTTGAGAAAATTGGTATGAGATTAGGTTCTTTGGTATATTTGGGATTTTTTGCTTGAGTTATCTATAATTGTTGGGATTGGGGTGCTTCTTTTGTGGGTCTTAAGTCAAGAACCTTTTTAATTATCTCTCTGCTAGCTCTAGAGAAAATGGGAAAAGTTGGTGCATCATTTCCACCTGTTAGGAGGTCTAGCCATCTAAGTATGTTTTAATGCCATGAGGACATAGCTGAGCAAGAAGCCGTGGCTTCTCTTGTGGTTTCAAAGGGTAAAAGGAGGGCTAGGGGCCATAAGAAGAAGTCAATTGTGCATAGTACATACTATTTGAGGAATAGGACCCTTCCCAGTGAAGTGGTTGAATGCAAGGCAAGGAACTGGCATTGCCAGTGAAGAAGGCCAGGAAGAGGGAGAAGAGTCATCAGACCTGCCTGGGTAAGCACAATTCTGCTATCATGCTTTCGAACTCACCTTTAGATGATGAAGCTGATATCGACTCGAACTGTGGCCAGTACCTATGTTCCCTGGTGCCATATGGGAGTTCTGATGATGACATGTTGGTAATACCTCCAATTGCATCAAGGACAAGGAGCGGTTGAGCATTTTCGGATGTCGACGACTTTGAATAGGGTCACCTCCTATTTTAGTTTTTGGTGACACCATGGTCATTGCATAGGAGGTATCTCTTCTCATATGTCAATGGTTTGTCTTTTGTTTTCTCATGCTGATGTGGATGGTCTTCCAAATGATATGAACCAAATATTTTTTGTTCCAAACAACGAATGTTGTGACAATGATGGCTGATATCTTACACATGTTTTTTTGTCCCTTGTTTTAAAATGATTACATATGAAACTTCCTGGGGAGTCCTTCGAGGAGTAGGTTTTTGAAATGAACTCAAATGAAATCAAAATTGTAATTTAGTCGGGTGCTTGTTGCTCCCCTATTTATATAAAGGGAATTTCATGGCTAAAAAAGGGAGAGAGTTCAAAATTTTGAGTCTAGACATGGTCATAGTAGATACTATACTCTAATAGCAGAATATAAATTAAATAAATACTCTAGTAGATGTATCAGAAGCAAGTCGAAGATGAAGGTTATACTGTGTATGAATCTTAAATATCGTTTTACAAAGAAATAACAAAAATGAAGAAGAATTTTTAGTTAAAGAATATTGCTCTCCTATTTATTTTCTTCCAAGTTATGAATGAAGATTGCTAATGAAAACTTCATTTGACTTTTGTCATTTTTACAAAATGTATGATTTTTTTTTATGCTTTAGTTCAAAGAATTGATTAAATGCTTAAATGAGCTCATTAGTTTGTGATAAAAGCATATAGGATTTAGTAAGGAAGTGATATTTTGTAGACATAGTGAGTTAGATGTTACAAAGTGACATTCTAATGGTCCACTAATTTTTGTGCTTCAGTGAAAATTGTATTATCGATTGATTACTAGTTGTAATTCAGTTTCTTCCTTAGGTAAAGTAATGATCATCTTGTTAGTTTATCTTATAGTCTGTTGAGCCAGTATTGAATTGGGCCTATGATTTAGGATGAAGAATGATTCAAAATACTTTAAAATACAATGTCACAACTATAAGTAATGAAGGCACACTCCTTGAAAATAAGTAACACTTAGATATCTAAGGTTTTTCAAGATTTTGATAAGGTGATTTTCATAGAATAGTGAATCTTTGTGAAGAAATACTCTTGACCAAGCATGAAATATTATGAGTATATATGGGATTACCCTCCCTGGGTCTCACAAAGCTCGAAGAGAGGAATTACAATAGTAATTACTCTACTTAAGTGTTGGCCAATCCTCAACCTAGCAGATAATTGGGTCGTGGCAAGCTCAAAGGTTAGGACTAAGATTGAGTTTGGTTCTAAAAACATAACCAACACAATGCCAAAGGGGGATATTGTTGGATGATGTGGTTGTGTTGCTGATATGTGGTTTTTATTGATGTCAACACTATTAGCATTGATGTATTGAAGGTTGTATATGTCGAGGATATTGAGAACATTGTTAAAGAAAGAGTTGCAAGTTACCAGTGAAACAGTGAAGGTCATGAAGGTGTCTTGCTCAGTATGTTGATGATCAATCATTGTGGACTAAAGGGTTTATTTCTAAGAGTATCTAGTTTATCCACCAGAAGTTTCAGAGGTCTGTGTGAAGTTTTGATCGTGTTATGAACAGTTGTGTTCTTACAGTTTTTCTGTGGTTTTAGTTAGTATTCCTAAGTGAAGTTTATGTGATTCTAGTAATTTCAGTTGTTGTGGATGTTTCTCTATTGGTTCTTGTGGATGTTTCTAGATCATTCTCTATCTTGTTTTCATGTCTGCATTGATCAGTGTGCTCGTGGTCGAAGATTTTTCTCATGTGTGTTTAGGTTTTCATGTTCTTGGCCGACATGGTGGTTGTAATGTTTTGTGTATCCTTGGAGATTAACACTTGAATGTTTGGTGCACTCGAGGATGTTGTTTTGGGCCTCAACATAATATTGGCCAATGATGTTTGATTCGCATTGAAAATTTATTTGTAAATTTGGGCCAACATTGTAAATGTGTTTTATATTTTGGCTGACAAAGTTTTTGATGTAAATCCATGTTGTGGATATAGAAGAGCAACTATTTGTGCGAAGTTATGCATGTGTGTGGTGTGAAGAGGTACTATAGAAAGTGCAAGTGTGTGAATAGTGATCTAACCATTCAATTGCAAAGCAAAGTGTGAAGAAGTTTGAGCAAAGTGTTAAGGAGTGTTTATGTGCTTAACTAAAATTGTAATCAGGCTTTTGTAGAAGATATTTTCTTAGTTCATACCCTGTGGATCTAATCCAAATTTTTGTATGACAGTGTGTCTTCCTTAGGCAGTGAGCCCTCTTGTATTTGAGTAGTGAGCTCTAGGTAATGTGCCTTAATGCATGTGCATTCCCATTATTGTTCTTTATTCTTTTAATAGGGTATAATATTGTGGACTAACATCCACCGTGGTTTTTCCCCTAACAGGGTTTCCACATAAATTTTTTGGTGTTTTCTATGTTTCTGATGTGTTGATTGTTTATGGTTCATTGTTCATACATCAGATTTGAGATTAAGTTAAGTTTGAAAAGTTTAAATAATCTTTGACAATTGATTCATCCCCCCCTCTCAGTTGTCTGTCCTTGTTTTGACAACACATAGTGTGCTTGTTATTGGCTACAATCTTTAGATTGCAAGACTTTTTTATTGGATACAAAGTCTTTAATATTTCTTGTATTGCAACCTCACTAATCCACTAGAGTTATGGTTTATGTTTCTACGAAGGCCTAGAGTTTGTAACCTAGTCATGCACTTACTAGTGATTTTGTTGGTATTAAAAAGCAACCTCAAATCTTGGGTCAAAAAATTAGTTGTCTTGACAGGGTGTGGTATGATCTTGGATTGTATCCTAGAGTGTGTGCGAAGCTTTTGTTTGATCATTTAGATATGTAAACTTGATCAAGGAAATGCATCCTATATAGCATGGGTCTTTCTTAATCCTTCCCATAATGGTTATTAGTAGATCACATTATTATAGTTTGTCATAACCCAAGATTGCATTCAAGTATGTAACAAACCTGGTATGTAGTTTAAGCTGTACACTTTTAAGTAACATTCATAAGGTTTGGAAAATCTTGATCACTCTCTAGAATAGCCCATTAAACATGGGTTGTGCTTGAATGCACTACATAATTGATATAAAACAACCACTTTGCATATCAACCAGAGTTATAGGCTCTTTATTGTAGCAAGAGGTAATCACTCTTGGATCATGCTATCATTACATTGTAACCTGTTAAACTTGAGTCAACCTGAATGCACCCAGTGATGATTGACACCTAATTGTGATGATAGTGATTAATTTGTACATGAATTTTTCTCATATGAGTGCCTCCATTTCTATCACAACATAGCCACATTAAACTTGTGTCACACATGAATGCATCTTGTATTTTTTATAGCACAATTGTGCCACATGACCAATAGAGTTATGGATCACATACTTACAATCACAAAAAAAATTTCCTCAGTTGTGCTCTTATAGCGATTCCATTACCGTTACAAAATAACCCTTTGGACTTATATTTCTCAAATCCTTACATTGCTTATTTTCTCTTTGGATGGATGGAAATTCAATGGAAGGGATTTGTATGTAGGTCATGCTCATATAAGAGCCTTCGTCACCATTACACAATAGTACATTGGAATTTCCTTTCTTGAACCTTTACTTCATTTTTTATTGTTAGGGTTTCTTAGTGATTATTCCATTTCCACATGGCATATTGATAAAAGAAACCAAGTAAAAAATAATTCTATTTTTAGTTAACTCTTGCTAACATACTTTTGGAATAAATGTTTGACTTCATTACTTCGAGTGTGAAGATTTTTTTTTCTTATAATACATTCATTGAGAGTTGTAGTAGAAAGCTTCTTATGCTGAAACCCATCCTGTAAACTTGCTTTAAGCTACATTTAGGAGGCTTCATGGATTTTTTGTGATTTATTTAGCTTTTGTTTTGATAGTGAATGACATTGGATTATTTTTGAAACTAAAATGATTTATTAATTATGGTTTTATGATGATTAAATGGTTTATTTAGAAGGGGTTAATTGTGGCATTTTTATGTGCAAGAAGAATAAATTGTGATGCAACATTCAGGTATGGATGGTTTAGGAAAACATGGATTGTTATCAGTGACATAACTAGGTTGGAGAGTACTTTTAGCTAGTCTGAAACACTTCTGGGTGTTTTCATTCAGAAGTAGAACCTGAGGATAGGAATACAAACATTGATGGATAGAGAAAATCATAAATCTCCTTATCTAGTTTTTGATCAAATTTGAGTCGTGAATATCGAACAGAGAAAGTTCCTACATTCTAAAGATAAAATCATAAATCTGTTGGTCCAATTGGAGATCCAATTTGAGGTTGTGAAGCTCTGATAGAGAAATTTCCTACATTCTGTGAACAAATATTTTGGCACCCAAAGGCTTTCTTACACTTCTAGGGTTTTTCACCTAAAAGGAGAAAGATGGGCCAAAATGGGAAATGTTCACACTCAAAATCAATGCAAGAAAGAATGAAGTATTCCTAAATGAAATTTCTAAATGCAATGAACTAATAAAGGAAATTCCATATCAATGTAAAACCTAAGAAATGCAAGTTGTTTGAAAACACAGTGATGTATGCAAAATGACCTAAGCATGCAAACAAACAGCAACAGAAATGAACAAGACTAGAGAGGTGCACCTGGAAACTGAAATGAGATGTGGAGAGGCTCTAGAATCCTATAGATTCTATTGTTGAGGCCAATTGGGACACTTGCACAAAGTTGGGCGACTTAGTCCTATTTTGGGGACATTCTACTAGAACAAGTTTATGCCAAATGGGTATCTAGAAATGCAAAAATCACTTTTCAGGCCTGGTAGTGGGACTAATTTTCCACAAATGGAAACTTAGTCCACCTAGGAATCTCAAAAAATTTGGGACAAGAATCTGTAGCTTTCTGTCTGCACTTTCCTTCTTGACAGGTGTCTAGTTCACAAACTACAAAATATAGGTTGAAAGTGGTCTCCAAGCTTCAATTAGGGCTTTGTTGACTTGAATGACTTTGATAGATTGACAACACCTTTTGAACACTTTCCTCTTTGACAAATTTGCATACAAGACCTGCAAAACACACATGCAAAGAGCAGAAAAAGGGTAAGGGTTAGAGAATAGGGGTTTGCCTTGGTTAAACCACAATTTGGTAATCAAACCCTTGAAAATGAAATGAAATGGAAAGAGAATGATGAATGAAAAACATGCAATGTCACAACTCACCAAACCCTTGATGTAGAAATCTAAAGATATGCAAGAAAATGCTCTAATGGATGCTTGATGATGCCTTGAATACTTGAGAATGATGATTGACTGTATGCAAAAGTGAGAATGAATGCACTAAACTAATTGGGGAATTCGAAGATTGTAGGAGATTAAAAATGAGGGGAAAACCCTTTATTTATACTTGATTTTACAATATTTCTTGAAAATAACACATCACAAGCCGACCTTAAGGTTAAGAGAATAAAATCTTGCAATAAAATTAAAATTATTTTAATTTTTGTGCTTAGTTGGAGTAAGTCACCCTAGGTGGTGAATTGGTCCCACTATGGAAATTTTACTGGGTGTTGGGGATTAAAGTGTATTTAATAAGGTTTAACGGGAACATTCTCAATAATACACTTAAGTAGGTTGGAAAAGTGCATTGAGGGGTCATTGAAACATAAGAAAGGGTTGAATTATTGATGACAAGCCTAGAAAAATATGAGAGTTTGTTACAAATCTTTACAAGACTTTGAAATAGGACTTGGTAAGTGATGAAAAGATGTTATTTAAGTTAATTATAATGAAAGGGTCCTCGAAAAGTGTGAAAGTGGGTTACAACACTTCACAACACTTTTACAAGGCATCCTAGAATTCTTAATGATTCACAAGGGTCCAAGACCTAATGTGAATGTGTTGGCCATATTACAACATTATTTATCTAGGAAAAATCAAGCCAATGTCCAATAGGAGGGTCTAAACATGAGAAAAAATAGAAGGCTTACTTTTTTCTATGTCCACAGTTAGCCCCCACTTTAGTGAGAGGATGAACTTGCTTCAAACTCACACTAAAGTAGTTGAACATGCATATCAAGAGGGTTTGAATGAACAAATTCCTAGCAAGATGAGATAACAATGATCAAGAGGGATGATCAAGTCCCCAGGATCAAGATCCCATGGCAAACTAAACATGATCACAAGAAACACGCATGAGAATAATGTAAATGAACATGAAGATAAAGGGAAGAGAGAGTTGGATCAAGCTTTGATCATTTGTCCATCCCATTGTGGATAAGATCTAGGCTATTTTTCTAAAAAGAAAATGAATACGCACTCTGAGGCAATGAAACTCATGGCTATCCACTGGGTGAGAAGGCTAAAAAGGTGAGAAACATACACTCATGGCTGGTATCCACTCACACTTACGTAGGTGGCTATGGGAAAAATTCATGCCTCGAAATGGGCTTCTCGCTCAACCATACCAAAGTTATACCTCCTGATAACTTTAATAAGGCACCACAAAATAAAATGACATTTCAAGCTTCACAAGTCAAGAAAAAATTTGTATGCTTGGAGTTCATGAACAAACACGATGGAACTATAGGCATGCAAGTTGTGTTATGCAAGGTGGGCATACAACAAATAAAAAATGCAACATGCAAAAGATGTTCAAAGGAGTCTTGCTTAGTTCATGTGAGGTCTTTAACTTAGGGAACATTGTGTTTGATGTCTCCAAGAGAGGACCAATCAAAGAATAGAAGATTCACAACTTAGGGGATGTAGTGTGTCGCATCAAGCCACCAAGAGGAATGTAATATGCTAAGATAGATCATGCTCATGAAGGACATTACACCCAATGTCATCCACAAAGTGACAAAACATGTTGTATGAAGTAACAAGGCTACACTAAGAACCAAAAAAAGAAAAAATGCAAATGAATAATTCCAATGTATGCTCCCACTTTAAAGGAATTTATACACACCGTTCTGTGAGAAATTACTTTAAAGTAGCAAATGAAAAATGAAAAAAGAAAGAAGAATTGAGAGAAAACTTGGAAAGCCCCTATGCCACGTCATACAATTTTGATGAAGGCTACGTCATGTGAGGAAAAGGAAAAAGAAAAGAAAGAGGTTTCCCCCAAAATAAAAACACCAAACACATAAGGGATCTATGGATTTGGGATCAGTATGTTCTTTGCTACAATGTGTTGTTTAGAGAGCTTAGAACTGTCATCATCCCCCAAATACACAAAATTGGAAGAATGACACAAAGAGAGTGAAAACAAAGAAAAGGAAAGATTTTATTGGGTCAACATGGAAGAGACATAGGATGTCTCGACACTTTGCATCATCTCCAAAAGGAATACACAAGAAAAAAGAAAAGGAAAAGGTGAAAGAAAAAGGAAAATCTTTTGGGTCAACATGAGAGAGACATTTCGGTCTCAATGCCTTGCATCATTGCCAAAAGGGAGAAACAAAAAAAATAAAAAATAAAAGGAAAAGAAAAGGAAAAGAGGGGCCTTTTGGGTCAACATGAAAGAAAAATTGTAGTCTCAATGCCTTGTGTCATCCTCAAAAGGAAAACACAAGAAAAAGATAAAAGAAAAGGCAAAGGAAGGCCTTTTGGGTCAACATGAGAGACATTTCAGTCTTAATGCCTTATGTCATCCCCAAAAGGAGAACACAAGCAAAATGAAAAATCAAAGGAAAATAAAAATAAAAGAGGGGCCTTTTGGGTCAACATGAAAGAGACATTATGGTCTCAATTCCTTGCATCATCCCCAAAAGTAAAACACAAGAAAAAGAAAAAGGAAAAATCGATGTACAACATAGAGAAGAATGAAGGTAAAAATAGAGAAATGTCACAAAGAGAGGGAGAGAACATCAAACAACACATCATGGGGGAACATGGTACACCCATGCAAACACAAAAAAGAAAAAGAAAAAGAAAATACAAAAGACTAGTAAGGTAGATGCGAGTCATCCATTGAGTAAGTCATCCACCTCCCAATCATGTTCATGATATGCCAAGGGTAGGAAACTAGCCAAAGGTACAAGTGCAAGAGCCGAACTAGGGGAAGCACTAGGTTCTACACTCTTTGTAGGATATTTTTTGTTTAAGCTCATGGAAGAGGAAAATAATGTATTCAGATCATTATGCACCTCTTCGTCAAGTTTAGTGATCTCATCATCGTCATCCAAATTAATCACCACAGGAGGATGGATGATAATTTCCAATGAAGGGTGTATGATAGGTTGTGGTTGTTGTATTGGATTTTTTTGTTGTGATTAGGGAGGAGGGTCATCATGCATTGCTTATGTCAAGTACAAATTTTGATTTTCTTTATTTTCTTCATCTTGTAACTTGCAAGCAAGGGCACGACATTTATGCCTACGCTCCTAGCACCTCTACATATTTTGTTTTTATTGCTGAGTTGTGCTTGTGGAGGATTAGGTTGATAAACCATAGGTTGCTTGTCTTCCCTAAGGGGAGGAATAGAAGGAACCATGTAAATTTTTTCATCCACTTTCTCCTTTGCCTTATAAACTTGTTTTATATGAGGAGGCATGATGAAGTTGTTATCATTATCTCTTGGTCATTTGGATGATGTGGGGGAAGTATTGGGTGTTGGTTGAGTTTGATGGGTGGGATATTGTTCGAGTTGAAGTATTGTTTCATTGAGGATAGGAGTGTTGGAAGTGGACGGTGACATGTTGCGGAGAGACAATTCTGCAATTTTCTTTGCTTTAAACTTTTGGTAAGCAATGAAAAAGAAGTCTTTGCGAGGAATTGTAGGTTCCATGGGCTCGGGCCAAAAGGATTATAAGGAGAAGTTTCCTTTAGAAGACAAAGGGTTAAAGCCACTATCGTGAATAGTGAATATGCCATTGTCAAGTGGAAACTTTAAACATTTGTGTATGATCGAAGGGACAACTTTCATTGAGAAAAGCCATGGATGGCCTAGCCTCAAACAAAACTAGTTTGATTGTGGGATGATGGAGAATCTAACATCCAATTTTTTTGGTCCTATCTATAATGGAAGGATGATCGATCCTATCATAGGGCAAGCAAAACCATTGTGTGTTTTGATCCATGCTGTTGGTTTATCATAATCATCTTGATAAAGATCATGTAATACCAAAAATTCTTCAGTGATCACATTCTCTCCACAAGCGAGATCTATGAGTATCCCATTGGTGGGCTTATCATAAATACGGTCAGCTAAGTAAAGAGGACCATCAGGGAGATTTGGAAGTTTGTCCTTAGAGGAGAAAGTAATATCAAGAGATTTATTAGGTTGGCCCTTACGAGGGATAATGTCTATTGCACCGACCATTTCATCCATAGGATTAATAGTGGTAATATGTGGAATAGGATCAGGATGCTCAAAATTTGTATGAACATTCATCACATCATTCATTGGAGTTTCACTAGCTTTGACAAATGACACATTATGTTTAGGCATTGGATCGGTGAAAATTTGCAAATTTTGACTTGGAGGGGCAACATACATATTTCCTTTAACATTAACATTTACAATGGATAGATGGTCATAATCAATGAGGTCTTGCACAAGGTGTTTAAGATGCTTACAATTTTCTATGTCATGTCCATTTTGTCTATGATAATGACAACAAGCATTGGATTTAAAGTTTGGAGGTAAAGGCTTGGTAGGATCAGGTGCTTTAACGTCAGGTAAGGTAATCATTTGTTGTTGCAAAAGTTGGGACATCATGTTATGAACTTGGGTGTTTGGTAAAGGTGTAAATTGTCATTTAAGATCTCCAAAACTATAAGGTTTCATATCTTTAATAGTTGCTACTTGGTTGTTGATGGGTTGAGCTAGTTGTTGAGGGGGGTTGAACTATAAGAACCCTTTGTTTTTCATTCTAAATGGTTGTTAATTGTTTGGATTCGCATGTTTAGATTTCTTAGTTCAACTAGAAGTGGACTTTGCATCACAACTACTAACTAAATTGTGATAATCACAAAGGGTGGTACATAAGTGCATAAATGAGGGAAATTTCATCATTGTGAATTTATCCTGAAGTTAAGTTTGCAATTTCTCTATAAACATCTTTTGAAGATGTGGATTAGGAATCTTGACATCGATTTGAGAATAAAGTGATTGATATCATGAGATAAAATTAGTTATATTTTCTTCTTCATGTTGTTTGCATCTCATAAAATTGGCCAAGGTCTTCTTCAAAGTCATATGCACTTGGAAATGATTGATAAATGCATCAACTAGTTCAATTGAATTGTTTGGTAAGGATGAAAACCATTCTAAGGCAGTGTCTTTTAAAGTCCTAGGAAATAGTTTTGCTAATAGTTTATCATCAAGGAAAAAGTTAGTACATAAGGCGTTGTAAGCATTAACATGGTTAGAAAGATATCCCTTCCCTCCATATTTCTCAAATATAGGCATCTCCATTCCTTGTGGCATCGGTGTTTGCAATATTTCTAGAGATAGTGAGCTGCTACAAACATAATAGGTAGGTGGTTCATTCTAGTTTTGGTTTATGGTGGATATTTTCTTTTTCATGGAGGAGACAGTTTTGAAAAGTTGTGTTATGAGAGGGTCAGTGTAAGTGGTATGGGGTGGAAGGGAAAGTGGTGATGAAGTGTATGTAGTGGTAGGGAAAGTGAAGGGGATGATTATAGATGGTATGGTGGAAGAGGATAGAACATGCGATGCCATATAAGAATTAGGAATGCTAGTAGGAATAATCAAGGAAGGAATCACATTGCTAAACTATTGCATTGTTGTGGTGACTTGAGGAGTGGTATAGGTAGGTATGGATGCTATTGTTGAGGGACAAGGAGTGTTAGGTCCTCCTTGGCTAACCATAGTGCTTGCTAGTTGAGATGTACTAGATGTGGAAGGAACATGTTTGTGGTATATCTCAACAATTTTTTCATAACATTTAAGCCTTCGTCACATTCAAGCATGGGATGCATGTTTTCTATAGCAGGAATTGCAGTGGTTGAAATGTTTTCAAGACACAACTTTGATGTTGGAGATGTGTTAAGTCCTCATGAATGTTAATGAATTTTCCTTGCAGAATGTGATCATTTTGTGTGTCAATTTGCATGTTATTGGAAAGCAAAGAATTGCTAAAGGTAGCATCCATGCCTAGTGTACTAGTTGCAATACTAGGAGTGGAAGCTTTAGACAATCCAATATCCACAATGAGTGTATTATCATGGGATAACATGAGTCTTGAGCTTCTTGTCACTAAGGTATTAGCAATAGGACACCAAACACTCATACAAAGGTTTCTGAATGCGGGTGAAGACAAATGCAATATAAAATAAGAGCAATAAAATGCTAATAACTAAAATTCTAGAAACTATAACAGAGATGCAATAATAGAAAACAAAAATATAGAAAGTGCTAAAAAAATGACAGAAATTATAGTGCAAAATGTGCACAAGGACTAAGTTGCCCAGTGTGGCGAGTTAGTCCCAGTTGTGATTTTTTTTATATTTTTCAAAAAAATTAAATGAAATTTTATACTTTGCAAATGTTCAGATGCAGACACAATATGAAAATGTAGAATTTTTGGAATTTTTAATGAAATGCAATACAAAAATGTAAGCTATATGAGCTTTTCACTAATGCAATTCTTAAAACCCTAGAATGCAAATTAAACAATGCAAAACTTAATGCAATTTTGATGCAAGTGAAACCTAGGATGTGTATGCACTTGAAATTAGAAAGAAAATGTTCAAAAGTTGGGTTCACCAAAATGTGAACAAAGATTTTGGCACCCTAAGAATTTCTTACACTTCTAGGGTTTTTCGTGCCTAAAAGGAGAAAGATGGGACAAAATGGGCAATGTTCACACTCAAAATCAATGCAAGAATGAATGAAGTATGCCTAAATGCAATGAACTAATAAAGGAAATGACTTATCAATGTAAAACCTAAGAAATGCAAGTTATTTGAAAACATAGTGATGTATGCAAAATGATCTAAGAATGCAAACAAACAGTAACATAAATGAACAAGACCAGAGAGATGCACTTAGAAATTGAAATGAGATGCAAAGAGGCTCTAGAATCTTGTATATTTTGCTATTGAGGCCAAATAGGATACTTATGCCAAGCTAGGTGATTTAGTCCTATTTCAGGGAGATTCTACCAGAACAGGTTTCTACCAAATGGGTATCCAAAAATACAGAAATCACTTTTCAGGCCTGGTAGTGGGACTAATTCACAATAGATGGCGACTTAGTCCACCTGGGAATCTTGGGAAATTTAGGACAGGAATCCATAGCTTTTTTTTTGCACTTCCCTTCCTAACAAGTGTCTAGTTCAGAAACTATAGAAAACGGGCTGAAAGTTGTCTCCAAGCTTCAATTAGGGCTTTGTTGACTTGAATGAATTTGATGGATTGACAACACCTTTTTAACACTTTCCTCTTTGAAAAATCTGCATACAAGACCTGCAAAACACACATGCAAAGAGTAGAAAAAGGGTTAAGGGTTAGAGAATAAGGGTTTGCCTTGGTTAAACCCCAATTTGGTAATCAAACCCTTGAAAATGAAATGAAATGGAAAGAGAATGATGAATGAACAAAATGCAATGTCACAACTCACCAAACCCTTGATGTAGAAATCTAAAGATATGCAACAAGATGCTCCAATGGATGCTTGATGATGCCTTGAATACTTGAGAATGATGATTGATTGTATGCAAATGTGTGAATGAATGCACTAAACTAATTGGGGAATTAGAAGATTGTAGGAGATTAAAAATGAGGGGAAAACCCTTTATTTATACTTGATTTTACAATATTTCCCAAAAACACATCATAGGCCGACCTTAAGGTTAAGAGAATAAAATCTTGCCAGAAAATTAAAATTAATTTGATTTTTGTGCTCAGTGGGACTAAGTCGCCCCAGGTGGCGATTTGGTCCCATAGGGAAATTTTACTGGGTGTTGGGGATTAAAGTGTATTTAATAAGGTTTAATAGGAATATTCTCAATAATGCACTTAAGTAGTGCTGAAAAGTGCATTAAGGGATCATTGAAACACAAGAAAGGGTTGAATTATTGATGACAAGCCTAGAAAAGTGTGAGTTTGTTACAACTCTTTACAAGACTTTGAAATAGGACTTGGTAAGTGATAAAAAGATGTTATTTAAGTGAATTATAATGAAAGGGTCCTAGAAAAGTGTGAAAGTGGGTTACAACACTTTTACAAGACATCCTAGAATTCTTAATGATTCACAGGGGTCCAAGAGCTAATGTGAATGTGTTGGCCACATTACAACATTAAATCTAGGAAAAATCAAGCCAAAGTCTACTAGGAGGGCCTAAAGATGAGAAAAAGTAGAAGGGTTACTTTTTTTGTGTCCACACATTCTAAAGATAAAATCATAAATCTGCTTGGTCCAATTGTAAGGATTTGTCTTTTTAATTATACTTTTTGACATTTGGCTTCTATGCCCCCACATTTTCATGTATTTCTAGCAGGGCACTTGTAACAATAATATATGACAAAAAGATCCCTATTGTTATGCTTTAATGGATGTCCCATGATCAAGATCTATATAAAAAAGTTGATTTGTATATTGGGTGGTTAGGTGTTCTATAGTGTTATACAAGTTTAAGCTTTTCCTTTTGTTGATTTTAAAATAACAGTCTTATCTTTTAGCTAGGATTTCTACTACAATATCTCTTTTTGTTTTCTTTTTAGTAGTGATTGATTTATAGATTGCAATTGTTGGTAGCTATGCCACATATTGCTTATATATTTGTGCTTTACACCTTAATTGCAGTGCTAAAAGAGCCATATATTTACACCTTATTAATTTTGAATTAGTTTACTTGGAAGTCTAACATGCCCTATTTTCCTAAGTGACTTGAGTCTGATACATGTGTATTTGTTTTGAACAATTTATGGCATTTACCTGTTGGGATTATGTGCCTCAAATTCACTGGTGGACCCCCAACTTGGTTGTCATCAAGTCAAATTACACCGAGTGAGAGTTTAGGCCTTTACCCTCATCCTGCAGTGTCTCATGGAGTGATTGGCGGTTGAGTTATACTTACCACTACCCCATAGAGGTGTTAGATTGAGCTTGCAATAGTGTGGTGTTACTGCCACCCCGTAGTGCTTCCATGTTGACTAGTGCAATATAGTGGTGGTTATTGCTACCACATGGCGATGGTCAAAGGTATCCTATAGTGATGCAGTATAGTCATCACCACACTGTGATGGTGTACGAGGCTTGGTGCAATAGAGCAGAAAATATTGCAATACTGCAATAGGCTAGTTTTTGTATAGCAGTGTAGTGGTGGATGATGGATGATTGGATGTCTTTGGTAGGACATTGACTTATTAACAGTTAAATGGTTAATGACGCAATAGAATCTACATAAATGGTTGTTGTGTAGTAAGATTTTACTTATTGCTTTTAGTATTTTGATTGTATTCTTTTGTTTTAATCATTTATATATTGGTCTCCTTTTTGTTGGCTTTGATGAATTGTAATGATTATTCTATTGTCTTTGAAAGAACTTCCTCATCCAAAGCTCCAATTCACACACAGGCAGGAAGGATGCTTTCAAAAGTTGAGGAGTTGGGCTTTACACCCACTAGTTGCATTTTCTTACATATTTGATTTCTTGTTTCATGTGCCTCCAAATAAGTGCACCAGATCCTTGAATGGGATTAACACATATTTATTCAGCAGGAAAAAAGAGACTAATTCTATATGATTTTTCTTTATTATTCATCCCAATGCTAATAACAATCAATCTCAGCTTTGCAAAATACAAAACATCATTAACTAATAAGTTCTTAAAAAAATGTTATAAGAACTTATTAGTTAATGATGTTGTGTATTTTGCAAAGCTGAGATTGATTGTTATTAGCATTGGGATGAATTATTTAAAGCAACAACATATAGAATTAGTCTCTTTTTCCTATTGAATAAATCTATGTTAACCCCCTTCAAGGATTTGGTGCACCTATTTGGAGGCACATGAAACCAAAAATCAAATATCTAAGTATATTTCAGAAGTCAAATATTAGCATATGGCTTTCTTTGGGCAGATTAGTGGCAACAAGATGCATATCTACCTATTGATACAAGATATTCAGTCAGAAGGTATCAGACAATCCACTCCATGATTCAATATCAATAACATACTAATAACACCCAAAGCTATTTTTATCTTTAATAAAAAATTTCATTAGAATTGGGCCATATGTACTTGGAGTATCCCCTACAATAGGATTTTATTAGTCTATCCATAAAAAAAATCCCTTAGATTTTCATTTATTTCTAGTAGGGAACTTGTAACTACAACATATGACAAAAAAATCCCTGATGTTATGCTTTGATGGATGTCCCTTTGGATATCTGATGTAGTGCACATTATTATAGTGTAAGCCTATTTTTTAGATCGTTTCATTTAGCATCACCAATATTCTCCACAAGAACATTATCCCTGTTTAAAATGATGGAAATGGTTCACATCTCTCAAAATAATTTCTCTTGGAACAATCTTGGAGATGAATTTAGATGCAATGTGAAAATCAGAACATACTTGAGAAGGTTCTTAACAACTCTAATAGTTGTACCTAGGGCCATGTTTAACAAACCAAATGAAATTTCTAACTTTTCACTATGGTGGTAGATAAATGATTATTTTTTCTTCTATTCCACAACATTAACTAAAAGTCTTGAATCTGGAAATACCTTGTTGTCTTCATTTTCCAAGCCAATTTCTCCAATTTTGCATAGCTCTCCCATGTTTGCGGATGTGATCTATCTCCTACAATTTTTTAATTGAATTATCTTTCTACTTTGTTTGGAATTTTGTAAACTTACAATATACAATGCACTTTTATTCTTTCTGAATTGAGACTAATAGTAATTTTGTTGGTTTTATTGAGGCATAGCTTCATTCATAGTGGAAAAGGAAAACCTTGTTGCTCATATCAGATGACACATTGCATATAAAGGAGGAAAGATTCTAGCTGGGTTATTGCCGACTACATTGAAGGAGAGAGCTTCATATATATGGGACACGATCAACACTCTCCTTCTTGGATTCCACATGTTATAGCTTGCTCGAGGAATATTTCCTAGTTGTAGAAGTTTTAAGAGATGAAAGGGGCATGTGCTTGGACTGAAGGGCTCCAAGCATGTGTTTCCATCATTGTAGAAGTTTTTTGGAGAAGTTTCTTTCTTGCAGTCATTTTTGTGCAATATTGTAACTCAGATTTTCAGTCTTGTGACTAAAAATAAAATTTTTAATACTCTATTTCTAAGCTGTAATTAGAACACCTTTCTTTTATTAATAAAGTTCATTGATTTTTCCTTCTCAATGGCTGTCTTATTGTGTGCAATTGATGATTGATATGTATTTATGTGCTTTATGTTTAAATCCTCAAATATCAGTCAATTAAAATAACTAAATTACTACTAATTGACGTCAATCAATAATTAAATTGACAAAATATACTACTAATTGATAAAAATTAGTGAACAATGAGTAAATATGACTAAATATATGACCTATGAAATAAAATTGACTAAATATACTACCAATTGACAAAAATCAATGAGCAGTGAATAAATATGACTAAATATATGACTTGTGAAATACAACTAACTAAATATACTACCAAATTGATCAAAATGATGATTAAAATTAATGACTAAATACACTACCAATGGACAAAAATCAGTGAATAAAAATCACTAAATAAGTGACCAAATTGCAACATACAATGACTAAATATATCAGTGAATAAAAAATGACTAAATAAGTGACCAAATTACAACAATCAATGACTAAATCAACGGCTAAATATACTACCAAATCGATCAATCAAAACAACCAATAAATGACTAAAAATGGTTTAGTCATCAATTTGGTTGCGTTATATAAATGATTGGCAATAAACTACTAATGGTCACGTGACCATGTTTAGTCATTTATAAGTAGTTTTTGGGTATGTGTAGGATCATGATGGGCCAAAAAGTGGCAATATGATGGGTATGTGGTTGACGACTATTTTTTAACCCAAAATTGATGAAATGAAAAGGGGTTTTAAAGGAGATTCTCAGCTTTCCATCGATATAAATTATGCTTTACTTTGAATTTAATAAGTAATTATTATTTATTTTCTATTCAAATTACGACTAAAGTCCTAATTGATAGGCTAATTGAAAAACATCTATAGATTTCAAACAGTATCACATTTTTTGAATCCAAAACATGCGTCACATTCTATGCTTCACATACTATAGGATTAAAAAAAGAAAAATTGAATTTCATGAATTTTTGACCAAGTTAAGGTGGTCAAACATACGAGCTTTTATATTTTTTAAAAATTTATAATAAAAATTAATAATTAATTATTTACTTGGAAAAAATACAAAAAAATATGCATCACATTGGGTATGAGTCCTCTACTAATATCTAAAATATTATAAAAATATTATCATTTTATTGTGGTTAGGATGGTTAGACAAACACCTACTTCTTATTTTTCCCTAAAATTTAAGTACCACTTGCATTGAAATTTCAAATTTTCACCAAATAGATTAAAAAACCTAGTAGTTTAGAAACTACATTTAATTTTCTACAGATTTTATTCTTACATATTTTTAAAATAATATAGATAATTTATTCAAATTTTTATGTCAAGTTGCCTAACTCTGATTTTTTTGAATTTTTTGCCACTTAAGGGCCTATTTTTTCCATGATGATCTTGCACATACCTTTTTAGTAGTTTTTACAATCATATATTGTTGTTTATGTACTAGTGAATAAAAAAATGAATCCAAATTAAAAATAGAATATGCTTACTATTAGGGCTATAATAGTTTTGATGTCAACATGGATGTACATGATTCAAAAAATCATGAAAATAGATGTTTGCTTCAATTTTTATGAACAACATAATATGACCAATTTACTAAATTATTGTAATGACATATTTGTGTGGTCACATCAAGACATGTTGTATTTCTAGTGGCATTTTAATGCACAAAATCATTTTAGAACCCAATGCAAAACCTATCAAGCAACAGGATCAATAAATAAACCCAAATTTTACTTCAATGGTAAAAGAACTTGATAAATAAATATTCATTTTATGACTAATTGATTATTCATTATAGATGTCCAATATGTTACCCATTATAAATCCTAATGGTTGTGTGCTAATTTGTCCTAATTTTAGAGACCTTAACAATGTGTCACCTAAGAATTATTTTTCATTTCCCAACATCAACATGATTTTAGATTCTATTGTTGAGTAATAAAATTTTGTCTTTTATGGATCATAGCTTCTAAGGATACAATAATATCCTTATAAACCCAATATCAACACAAAATTACATTTACTACTCTATGAGGTGTTTGTGTGAACATGGATGTATTACCTAATTAATTTCTTATTCTAGGTCCTATTCATACTTAGATACTTAATTTTACTTAGGTTAGTTATATTTTGTCTCATATAATAGGATTGAAATACTTGGCATGATCTAAGTATGTCTTGGGGTAACTTCATCATTATCTTTATAATAAGAGTTTCCTCATTTTATATTGTACCACTTTATTTACTCATTTAATAAGTTATCTAAACTCACAGCATTTCCATTGCTTATCTCTTGTGTTTAAGGTTATCTTCATTGCAATAGACTCTTGGATCCTATGGCCTTGATCAACAACTCTTACGTGATACTAGAGCTCTATATTTGTAAAGTTTTCCCTCCTTTTTATAGAGTTTTAGCAAAAAAAAATGTACAATGTAGCCTAGTGCGAAATGAAACTCATTGTTGAGCTTAGAAGGCTTAAAAAATTTAAAATTGGTAATATATATATTGTTTTGTTCCAAAAACATTTTTGAGGTTTTTTGGGTTGAGAAAATAGATAAAAATTTAGTAAAATTATATGCATCCATATGATTGAATATATTTGTACAATTATCATACTTTATGTTGCAAGTATCAGTAGTTGGTGTTGTCATTGTCAAAAGGATTGTGTTTGTGTTTTCATTAATGTCAATTGGTGATGGTTGAAAAGTTGTGATGATGCTTTGATTAGTTATGTTATGTTGCCATTAGTAAGTGTTACCAGTGTCAACCTCTAGTGTTGCTTTGATAAGATTCTATTTGTGGATATTTTTTTATTGTAGTTGGTTTGGTGATGATGAATAAGTGGTGAATATGATGAGAATGTGTTTCTGGTGCTTGGTTTCTAAGTACTTTTGACAAAATTTGAATAAAAGAGGAAACAATGTGTTGTAGAGGTGTTTTGACATATAGAGTGTTGTTCTGGTTTTGCTTTGCATTTCTTTTGTGTTGAATATATATATTTTTGATTTGGACATGTTTCTTAGAGGTGGTCATATGTGTTATATCCAAAAATTTTGGGTCTAGATCGATGTATAGAGAAATTTGTATTCACTAGTGTGTGAACTATGATTGCAGTGGTGTATGGGAGAAATAGTTTTTCTCTGCATTTCTCTCTAGTTTGGTTTCTAGTCTTGTAGTTCTGAAAGTGAACTAATAAGGTTCATATCTACCTTCAGTTGAATTTTCTCATGGATTGCTGCTCCATAAGATGATTTCTTAAGTTGTATTTTGTGGAAGTTTATCTGGGTAAACAGGCTGAGTTTGTTCTTCAGGTTAAATTTGTTGTGAAGGAATTTGTTGTATTTTAGGGTATTTGTGGAATATTCCAGATTATGTTCAAGTGATATTTTTTGTCCACAAATCATCCTTGGATCATAGGAAGTGTGTACTTAAATGTTTGATGGTGTTTACATAGGTTCAACCAACCTTGGGTGTTTACACTAATTGCATATTTTCTTTAGCGATTGTGGAAGCATGGTTTGGTGTGTATGAGTGGATTTAGGTCCAAGTTAAGGTGTGATGTGATCTGCCTTCATTCCTTTCCATCGTGGGAATGTTTTGGTGCTGACCTAATTTGAATTTGCATGGTTATGGTGCATAACTAACCTTGGGGAATATTTTCAAGGTTGAAGAAAGTATAAATAAGTGTTGTGTTGATGGAGAATCGGTGTAGTGTGTATGATGTGAATTGTAGAGTTGTGAAGTAAAAATTTGTGAAGTGTAGTGCTAGCTCTAATGAGTGAAAATATTAGAAGCAGTGAGAAGAAGGTGCCTACAATCTTCAGAAAGTCTATGAATGTGTTGGTAATGCTATGGTGAACCTTTCTATTGCATTAAAATGGATTTCTCACTATAACAATCTTCATTTCTTCTTTTCTATAATTTGGTAGTGAACCATTGGCAGCGAGACCTTCTTTTTTCTAGGAAGTGATCCATTTGGTGGTGATTCTATTGTATTTGATGTTAAAATTAATTTATATTGTGAGCTAATCATCACTGTGGTTTTTCTCTTCTTGGATTTTCAACATAAATCTGGTGTTCTATTATGCATGGTGTTGATGTGTTTTAGTTTTTGTTATTTTATTTCATGCTAAATCTTTCTAATAGTTTAAAGGTTATTAAAGTTGATGTGGATTTAAATGTTAATGAGGGTTTTGAAGTTTTAATGTACAACTAATTCACCCCCCCTCTCAGTTTTCTTGTGCATTAAAAAATTTGTATCAGAGCAAAGTTCCTTGGAAGAAAGCTTAATCACTTGAGGTAGATCTAGGACAAAGCACAAGAGAGATGCTCCTTTGTTTGATGGATCAGATTATGCATTTTGGAAGACACAGATGGAAGGTTTTCTAGTATCTTTTGGATATTGAGTTTGGAATTCTATTGTGGTTGGATACACTATACCAACAAATGATTTGAGTACTAATGATTAGATCGAGGCCTATGAAAACAATGGTAAAGCAAGGTATGCTATTTTAAGTGGTCTTTCTAATACTGAACTTGTGAAAATTATGAATATGAAAATTGCTAAGGAAATCTAGACAAAGTTGGAAAGCACTTATGAAGGAGATGATAAGGTCAAGCGAGATAAGATGCAGAATCTAAATATCATGTTTGAAAATATGTGGATGTTAGAGGATGAAAACATTACAAGCTACATGCAAAAAGTGGATGAAGTTATCAATTCCATTAGAGGGCTTGGTGGAAATCTTGAAGATGATGAGGTGGTAAAGAAGGTACTAGGAACTCTGCCTAAAACTTATAATCATAAGGTTTCTGATATTGAGTAATTTCATAATCTAAATAATTACTCCAGAGACTAGCTACTTTGAACTTTAACTACTTTTGAATTAAGAGAGTTTGGTTCAAGTAATGCAAAAGTTGAGACTACTTTCAAATATAGAAAATCATAAAAGATTAAAGAATTAGATTAGGAGGATCTTGATGATGTGGAAGAAAACTTTGTAAGGAGAATGAAAAAGAGTACTGGAAACTATATAGGTAAGTTACCTTTCAAATGTTTCAGTTGTGGAAAGATAGGTCATTATGCTTCAAGATGTCCAAACAGAGGTTTAAATGACAAGAATAAAGAAAACAAAGGTAAATCAATTAAAAAAATATATTATGTTAGAGAAGATGCCAATATATCTAATGATGAATCTAACTATGGGATGATGAGGATAGTGAATGCTTGTTCATGGCTATAAAAATTGAATCCACTTATACTAACTCTGAGAGATGTGTGAAGGAAAGTGCTCTAGGAATAGTTCACAATTTTATGGTGACTCCTTTTCATGCTAGAGAGAAGAAGAACTATTGGATTATAGATAGTTGATGCTCAAATCATAGACTGTGTTAGAATATTCCATAATTTCACCCGTGATTCATGTTTTTCATTATATGCGAGTATAACATAGGATATGGTTTGTTCAATTGGTTTAAGTCTGTTGTTGTTTCATAGATTATTTAGGAATTCATTCAACCCGTCACTATTTGAAGATACACAGGTTCTCTCTAGTCATATTGTATATATACATGTTTTCAATGCAATGGAAGTAGTTCGATTTCTCTTAAAATTATAATATGGTATCAGAGCAGGTTCTATGCCTATTACTTTGCAATGAGGATACTGTTCTATCTTGAAATCTTGTAGAGATTGTGGTGGAGTTTGGCATAATTTTTTATCACTAGTGTTCCTCTCAATTGTTTATTATTGAATTATTGTTGTTTTCTTTTTGACTCGGTGCATTGGGTGATTGGCTAGAGGATCGACTAGTCTCATTGGTGGATTGAGCTTGCAGACCTTCATTCCATATTGGTTGGTCATTGTTCATTATTGAGGCCCACAAATTTCACTATTTTGTATCGATGAGTTCATTGACCTATGGTAAATTGTACTCCATGTGAATTTGCATCCTCTACATCGAGTTTACAAGGGCATGTACAGATTGGCCTTGCAGCGACAATCTATGCTACTTCTTCAGGGCTTGGCATTTTTCATTCTAGTTCATCTCCACATTTCATACATGGAATTCTCATTGATGTCTATATTCTCATCAGTCAACATTGGAGGTCTCTATTTTGCATGAGTGTTGCACTAGCTCATGCTTGAAGGACCATGATTGGCTAGTAACTCCATTGAAGCACAATTTGCTAGATCGATTGACTATTCCATACCTCCATTGGGCTGTGCATTTTCTTGGTTGAATCCAACAAATCAAACTCGTATATGATGTTACCAGTGATGTGACTGCTTTATTTCAATCTCACCAGTTTGTGAGGAGGATAAAATTTTCCTGTGATTGCCTCGTATATATTCTCACACCATTCCAGTCAATGGTTGTGCACTCCCTTCATCACTGTTCATGGAAAATTGCATGAGCGAAATGTGTAAGTAATTTTTCCTACTAATATATGAATTCTTAAAAAGAATACGAAGTGGTCAAAGGATATGTCTTTATAGACATCTTTTTCCAAAAATTAGATTCTCTGGAGCATTTTCTATAAAAATTAGTCTCCTGGTGGATCAAATATAATATTTCAATATCATTCAAAATCAGATCAGGAGAGTTTTATAAATTAGATTAGTAAAATATTCTCTTGAGGTCATTTTCAAAGGGGGGGTTATTTTTTTCCTTCTCTAATAATGGTAGCAAGTTCTCAAAAAATTATTCTTCTAGACTCTCAATTGTTGAATGGAAATAATTATTCTTCCTAGAAGACCAAACTCAAAACTCAACTCGAGTTTGAATAAGTTTGGGATGTGGTTAGTGGAACCACAACACATCACAAGACAGATGATGATGAATAGAAGAAATTTTATCAAGCCGATAGAAAGGAGAAATTGATCATTGTGTTCCATGTGTCTAATGATTTCTAGCCCTTTATTCATGACTCATCCACAACCAAAGATTCATGGGACAAGCTCAAGATGGTGTATGAGGTGAAGAATCAAAATCATAATTTGCAAAGTCAACTACATAGCCTAAAGATGAAGAATGAAGAACAGTTGGAATCCTTTCTTAAAAGGATTAGAAAATTGAGAGCCTCTTTACAAGCATTGGGAGAAATAATTGATGATGTAGTTTTGGTGCCTATTGTTCTATGGGCACTATCTTCAATGTATAAAGTTTTTGTGATGAATTTGAATGTCATAGAGACAACATCCACTTTTGAGAATCTTGTGAATGTACTCCAGAAAGAAGAATATTTAACGCATGAACATGAGGAGGAGGATCATGCCATGACCACTCATCATAAAGGAAAGAAGCCAATGAAGCAGTGTCCACTATGTGAAAGAGTTGGACATGATGTGAAAGTTTGTTGGTACAATTTCTTCAAAAAAGGATCATCCAACAAACCATATCCAAAGAAGCCACTTCAAAGTGGCAAACCACAATGGGAGTAGAAGAACAAACAAAAACAACAAAGCATTGTTGTTAAAGCAGAAGATTCTCTAGATGAAGAATACATGCTTTCAGCCCACACTTCAGAAGATGGTTCACAATCTACTTCTATATGGTATGTGGACTTAGGTGCTACAAAGCACATGACTAGTCAGAAGGAGTGGTTTCTCACATTGAAACCCCATCATGGTACAATCAATCTTGGAGATGATACCACTCATGAAATCAAAGTTATTGGTGACATCTCTTTGAAGTTTGGCATTAATCATTGCAAGATTACTAATGTCTTGTGCATGCCAGGACTTACCAAAAATCTCCTTTTTGTTAATCAATTTCTTGACCACAACCTTAGGATTTAGTTTGATATCCATCAAGATAAAATGATTTGTCTTATCAAAGATAAGTCTAAAAAGTAAAGATTGTTGCTAGTGCTATTGAGATTGGAAAAATGTTCAGGCTTGATACAATTGCTAATAATCAATCCTTAGTGACTAAGGATGAAGATCTTGCTCTGTTTTGGCATCATAGATTTGGTCATTTAAGCACTAGTTACTTGCTAAAGCTTAGTAATAAATACATGGTCAAAGGAATTCCATCACTTGGGAATTTGAGTGCTATTTGTTCTAGTTGTATTGCTAGAAAACAACATAGATCACCCTTCTATCCTAGTGAGCATCGTGCAAGCCAACCTTTGCAACTAGTGCATACCGATCTGTGTGAGCCTATGCCACCTAGTCCAATGGCTACAAGTAATTTCAGTTGTTTTTTGATGATCATACAAGGAAAATGTAGGTATATTTCTTGCAGTATAAAGATGAAGCTCTATCATATTTCAAGGAGTTTCACACTCAGGTGGAGAAAAATACAAATCATTGTGTTCATTTCCTCCACTCAGATCGAGGGGGGAATACACCAACACAAAATTCTCCACATATATGATAAAATGGAATTCAGTGTCAACTAACTACAACATACACACCTCAGCAAAATGGAGTTGTTGAATAGAGAAATCACATCATTGTGGAGATGGTCCAAAGTATGTTGAAAGATTCTCAACTAGACCATGCATATTGGGCTGAATTTGTTCACACAATAGTTTATCTTTTGAATCGTGCACCAACCAAAGCACTTGATGGAATTACACCAGAATAAGCATGGATAGGGGTAAGGCATTCTATCTCTCATCTTCATGTGTTTGAATGCACTGCCTATATGCACATTCCTAAACATAAAATGAAGAAGCTAGATGAAAAATTAATGAAATGTATTCTTCTAGGATCTAGTAATGAATCCAAAGCATATTTCCTTATGGATCCCAATACAAAGAAGATATACATTAGTAGAGATGTAATTGTTGATGAGAAGAAGTAAGTTCTCCTATTGCATCATCATCTACTTCAGATAGTGTTCCTATTTTCAACATCGATGGTAAAAATGATGGGCACATTGATAATCAGTCAACACCCATCAATGTCATGAAACCTTTACCAAAGTGGTACACTAGTACCATTTGAGATGCAAAGTTAGATGGAGTCCCAGACACTCCCACTTTAGGTCCAAGGACTCATAGCATGGCTCGCAATGAGGTAAAATTTGCACTAATGACTTTAGGTGTTGAAAATCTTGATCCATCTAATGTTTAGGAAGCACTAGAATCAAAGCCTTGGAAATAGGCTATGGATGCAGGGTATCAATCTCTGATGAAAAACAACACTTGGGAGTTTGTTCATCGACCACCTGGTAAGAAAGAAATTTGTTGTAAATGGATTTTTAAAACTAAGTATAAAGCAGATGGTAATATAGATAAACATAAGGATAGAATTGTAGCCAAGGGTTATGCCCATAAAGATGGAATAGACTATGAGGAAACATTTTCCCCTAGTGCAAAGATAAAAACCATTAGAATTATTTTTTCTTTAGCCGCACAATTTGGATGGAAATTGTATCAAATGGATGTAAAAAGTTTCGTTCTTAATGGGGACCTTAAGGAAGAGGTATATATGATCCAACTAGAGGGATATGTTGCACCTGGTAAAGAGGAAAAGGTTTGTAAACTTGTCAAGTCCATATATGGTCTCAAACAGGCTCCTAGAGCTTGGTATATTAAAATTGATGAACACTTACTCAAACATGGTTTTACTAGGCATCCATTTGATCCAAATCTCTATCTCAAGGATCAAGGGGGGATATTGTGATCATTATTGTATATGTTGATGACTTATTCATCATAAGAAACTCAGAAGAAATGATTGGGATAACCAAGAATGGTCTCAAGAAGGCCTTTCATATGATAGATTTCGGGCTACTACACTATTGTCTCAGCTTAGAGGTATGACAAACAAATCACCATATATTTGTATCTCAAAGGAAATATTCCAAGACACTACTTGAGAAATTAAAAATGATGGATTCCAAACCCATGTCTACACCTATGGAATCAGGTTTTCAATTATCTACATCTGATATATCTCTTAAGGTGAATGCAACTCTCTATTGTCAAATGATTGGAGGTTTGATTTACCTGACATATACTAGAGCAGATATCAGTTTTGTTGTTAATTATCTTTCATGATTCATGGAAGAACCAAAGAAATTTCATTGGCTAGTATCAAAAATGGTCTTAAGGTATCTACATGGTACAATGGATCATGGGTTGGAGTATCAAAAGAATGATCAATTCTTCTCAAGTAGGTACACAGATGCAGATTATGCAGGTTCAATTGATGATAGGAAATCCACATCGAGTTTTGTTTTATTCCTAGGTTTAGGACCTATTTCTTGGGGAAGTAATTGATGCAAAGCATCTACAAACTTCAAGGTTACTAAAGAGACAAAACACAAAACTTTGAAAAGATCCTTTAAACTTTCACCAAAATTCACTTCATTCACACTTGATTCCATAAGGCTTAAAGACACCAAAACACCAAATCAAGGGTCTAAACTCTTACTAGATCCAATAACACCTTTAAAAATCATAATTTAGGAAAAATATAACCCATAACATTCTTTCATAACACTATTTCATCAGTTCTTCATTTACTTGCACTCAAAGAACTATATTGCTAGTAGGTATCCAAAACTCTAAAATGGGTGATTCTCTTAAATCACTTTGAAACATCATAGAATAAATGAATATTCAAGAACCCATTTCATCCTTCTTAAACATACTAAAAATTTAGATAATATTGTTTTGAAAAGAACATAAAAAAATTGACTGTCTCGTTGCATTTAGGCTTCAAATAGGCATATTTAACAAAGCAAGTACCTTTTATTTCACCCCAAAACCTAAAATAACCATGGAAAACATTGCAACAGGTTAGAAGACCTCTAAATCATCAATATTTCTCAAGAAAAACATTCACTATCTTCCATCCTTGAAGAAATGGCTAAGTGCTTGAAGAAATGAGGGTTTGTTGAAAATATAATGTCCCACCCTCCAATCACTTAGCCATTTCTTCAAGCACCTTACATTAGGTTTGCACAAGAAAAATAAACTATCTTCCATCCTTGACCACTATCATTTCTTCATTTCACAACTTGTAGGCATTCATTCTTAGATGGAAATTATTGAAAATCACTTGAGGTAGCAACATAACTTATTTTTTCTACCTTCCTTTGTATCTTCAAACACACAACACACTAAAAGAAACCTACATTAACCTATTCCACTAATTTAAAAATCCTAAATTGGTGGAATAGTTGCTAGATTCAAATTAGACTCTCAAAACCCTTGATTTGAGGGTTTCAAACCTGTTTTTTGTAAAAATGTTCTTTTGTCCTCTAAACTTAATGAAAAGATCTCAAATATCCTTCAAAAGGAAGCTAATACCTTACTCTAAGAAATAAAATAAAGAATATATCCTATGTAATACTATACTGTCCATGCAAAGGCCTGGAAACAAGAAAAAAATGCTAAAAGTGCAGAATAGAGTATTTTTATTAGCAAAATTTCTTCAAATTACAATGATCAATCCTTGGCTCACCTTTGAAATTATTTTAAAGATGTTTCCAATATTTTTCCTAACTTCCTCTTCAACTTCAACTGACCCACCAACTCTTTTTACAAAGATGACTCTTCATCTTCCTACAATTTTGCAATTTTGCAACTTTTGCATTTGTGCAACAAAATGACATTTTTTGCAAATTGACTTAATTGAGCTCCTAGAGACCAAATGGTGACTAAATTACATTTTAAGTGACCTTATTATGACCCTTTTACATACAAAACATGATGATAATTTTAATTTTACAATATTTCCAATTGGAGGCATAAAATGCACAAGGTGCTCCTATACCAATAAGAAGCAAGCCACAATTTCTCGTTCCTCAACAGAGGCAGAATATCGTGTAGCAAACGCAATAGTGTGTGAAGCGGTTTGGTTGCGTCACATATTAGAAGGATTGGGGGTACCACAAAATTGACCTATATTCCTCTATTGTGATAATCGAAGTGTTCTCAAGATTGTTTGTAATCTAGTGTTTCATGAACAGACTAAGCATATTGAAGTTGACTCTTATTTCATATGAGAAAATGTTCAGCAAAACAACATTCAACTCCAATTCAGCTCAACTCAGGAACAGCGTGTTGATATCTTCACCAAGCCTTTTGCACATGTGAAGTTTGAAAGTTTTCAGGATTCTCTTATTAGTACTTTCACCTGTGAGATGTTTTTTATTGTTTGCTAGTATAAGATAGGATATGGTTTGTTCGATTGGTTTAAGTCTATTGTTGTTTCATAGCTTATTTGGGAATTTTTTCAACCCATCACTATTTGAAGATACATGGGTTCTCTCTAGTCATATTGTATATATACATGTTTTCAATGCAATGGAAGTAGTTCAATTGCTCTACAAATTATAATATACTGGTGACAAAATTAAGTTTATTAGACTTGAGAAATGTGAAGGTCTAGTTAAGTAAGATATGTAGAAAAGGTTCAATCATTTTTTATGGAAAAAATAATACAAATGCTATTATTTATGTTAAGGGTTTAAGGAATAACCTCTTGAGTGTTGGACAAATATGTAGCACAAGCTATAATCTTATGTTTCTAGATGATTGATGTAAGATCAAAAAGGCTCTAGAACTGTGGTTGCTACTGTAAGATGGACAAATAGAAATTTTTATCATCTTAAAGGAACTAATGGTCATTGTTTTATGAATTTGATTAATGAAAGTTAGATATGGCATAGAAGGATATGTCACACCAATTTTGATAGCCTAGTGAGAATCAATTTAGTTCAAATTGTGAGAGATATACTAAGATTACAAAGCCCATTAATGTTGTCTGCAAGGAATGTAAAATTGGAAAGCAAGAAAGAAGAAGTTTCAAAACCAAAGAACAATCTACTAACAAACTATTGGAGTTAGTGAATACAAACCTTTGTGGTCCTACCAGAGAAAGAGTTCTTCAAAGTGATAGGTATTTCATGCTATTAATTGATGATTATTCTAGAATGACATGGGTTACTTTTCTCAAAGAAAAATCAGAAGCTCTAGATAAGTTTAAAGCATTCAAAGTTATGATTGAGAATGAAATAGATATGAAAATAAAGTGTTTGAGGTCTGATAGTGGCAGAGAGTTTACCTCCAATGAGTTTAATATTTTTTGTGAGAATTATTGAATAAAGAGGCATTTATCTGCCACTAGGACTCCTTAGTAGAATTAAGTAGTTGAAAGAAAGAATATGACTTTTCAAGAAGCTACAAGAACAATGATGAAAGAGGCAAACCTATTGGAAGTCTACTAGAGAGAAGCAATGCATATTGTTTTCTACATACTTAATAGAGTGCAAGCAAGATAAAATAGTGCAAAGACTTCCTATGAGTTGTGATATGAAATGATTCCTACTATAAAATACTTTAGAGTGTTTGGAATCAAATGCTTTATCAGAAGAGATGAAGAAAACTTAGGAAAGTTTGATACAAGATCTAATGAAGGTATCTTTCTTAGATATTTTACAAGAAGCAAAGCTCACTGGTGCTACAAAAATAGATTAGAGAAGATTTTTGAGAATGCAAATTTTAAAGTGGATAAAGACCTATAGAAGAATTCAATGGTGATAGATGGATATGAATAAGATGAGTCCTCTTGTAGAGAAAATAACAAAGATGAAGGTAAGGAGAAATAATTGTTGAACAGTCTAAATAACTGAGAGGGGGGTGAATCAATTATTATAAAACAAATTTCATGACTTTTGGGTAAAAGCACAAAGTTGTGTCACACTTTATAAAGGAAACGACCAACGCTCATCTGAAATTTAAAATTGAATCACTAAAAAGTGGCATATATGTTTTGAATTTTGAAATGATGTAAACTAGTAAAATATGTAATTTTTAGTATATTTTATGTTTTTATTTTTTAAAAAAAATTAAAAAATTATTTTAAACTAGTTTTTAATAAATTAACACTATAATTTAGTTGCTGATAAAATACTGAAAAAATGAAGTTGCATGGGACGTTAAACGCAGAATTTTATTTTTTTTTTTCTTTCAAATTTTTGTGTGTTTTATAACTTGAAACTTTAGTGCATGGATATATATTTTTCCAATTTTGATAAATAAATATTTTTAAATAAATATTAAAATGTGCATGAATCAAAAAATAGTTGTTTCCATCGGATGTCAACTTTCATATTAAATATTTATCTAAAATGAAAAAAAAATTATACCATCTTGAAATAGATTCTTTTATCTAGTGTATCATATTTTTTTCAATTTTTTTTAATAAGTTTAAGTATTTTTCCTTAGCATGATAATCAACCTAAAATTTTGTGTTGATAACCTACTTTTAGTACAAATAAAATATAAAATCTAAATAATAACTAAACTATTAAAATAAATATATTTTTGAAAACTATACTTCTGGATCTACAAAAGGGTATTTTTATATTTTTTTTTAAATGTTATTTGCATTAGTAGTAGTTATTGAAACTTCAATTTTTTCAAATAATTTTTTTTTTTGGTAAATTGGACTCGAAGTGGTGCTCCATATATTTTTAGCCAACTATTTTACTTGAAAAAGTTGTGGAAGTATCTAACTTAGCTAGGATGAACTACTTCAGATCGCATATTGACTAAAATTGATTTTAGCTCCTAAATACTCTAAACGCAACAGCCGGGATAAGTTGGCTGAAAGTGTGAACTTGAAGCTTACCCTTTTATTAATCTTAGAGAAAACTTAAATCAATCAGACAATAATCTAACAGATATGAACATGAAAGAACATAACAAAACCACACAAAATGAACACCAAAATTTACATGGACACCCAAGAAGGTAAAAAGCATAGAGAATGCTAATTCTCAATTATAAAACATCGGTTAAGGTGACACCAGTTAAGGTGATTTTTTATAAAAGCTCACTACCAAAATGCTCACTATAGGTAAGACTCACTATTGGTGGGCTCACTACCCAACTATTACAACCAAAGATAAAAAAATCTCACTACCAAAAGAGAAAGGCTCACTACCAACAAAAAAGGGCTCACTGCCAGAAGAATGATGAAAGGGAATCCATCACTGAAATAACTGTCACCAACAATGACATTGGATAGAATCTCACTATTT
>VDFB02245136.1:7777-63470 GCA_007258455.2 Sequoia sempervirens | reverse complement strand
AGGAAGATTTCCAAGTTGTAGAAGTTTTAAGAGATGAAAGGGGCATGTGCTTGCATTGAAGGGCTCCAAGCATGCATTTCCATCATTGTAGAATATTTTTGGAGAAGTTTCTTTCTTGTAGTCATTTTTGTGCAATATTGTAACGCAAATTTTTAGTCTTGTGACTGAAAATAACAATTTTAATACTCTATTTCTAAGCTATAATTAGAATAGCTTTCTTTTATTAATAAAAGTTCATCAATTTTCCTTCTCAATGGCTGTCTTATTGTGTGTAATTGATGATTGATATGTATTTTTGTGTTTTATGTTTAAATCCTCAAATATCAGTCAATTAAAATGACTAAATTACTACTAATTGACATCAATTAATAATTAAATTGACTAAATATACTACCAATTGATAAAAATTAGTGAACAATGAATAAATATGACTAAATATATGACCTATGAAATAAAATTGACTAAATATACTACTAATTGACAAAAATCAATGAATAGTGAATAAATATGACTAAATATATGACTTGTGAAATAAAACTAACTAAATATACTACCAAATTGATCAAAATAATGATTAAAATTAATGACTAAATACACTACCAATGGATAGAAATCAGTGAATAAAAATCACTAAATAAGTGACCAAATTGCAACATAAAATGACTAAATATATCAGTGAATAAAAAATGACTAAATAAGTGACCAGATTACAACAATCAATGACTAAATCAACAACTAAATATACTACCAAATCAATCAATGAAAACAACCAGTAAATGACTAAAAATGGTTTAGTCATCAATTTGGTTGCATTATATAAATGATTGGCAATAAACTACTAATGGTCACGTGACCATGTATTTTTCCATGATGATCCTGCATACCTTTTAGTAGTTTTTACAATCATATATTGTTGTTTATGTACTAGTGAATAAAAAAATGAATCCAAATTAAAAATAGAATATGCTTACTATTAGGGCTATAATAGTTTTGATGTCAACATGGATGTACATGATTCAAAAAATCATGAAAATAGATGTTTGCTTCAATTTTTATGAACAACATAATATGAACAATTTACTAAATTATTGTAATGACATATTTGTGTGGTCATATCAAGACATGTTGTATTTCTAGTGGCATTTTAATGCACAAAATCATTTTAGAACCCAATGCAAAACCTATCAAGCAACAGGTTCAATAAATAAACCCAAATTTTACTTTAATGGTAAAAGAACTTGATAAATAAATATTCATTTTATGACTAATTGATTATTCATTATAGATGTCCAATATGTTACCCATTATAAATCCTAATGGTTGTGTGCTAATTTTTCCTAATTTTAGAGACCTTAACAATGTGTCACCTAAGAATTATTTTTCATTTCCCAACATCAACATGATTTTAGATTCTATTGTTGAGTAATAAAATTTTGTCTTTTATGGATCATAGCTTCTAAGGATACAATAATATCCTTATAAACCCAATATCAACACAAAATTACATTTACTACTCTATGAGGTGTTTGTGTGAACATGGATGTATTACCTAATTAATTTCTTATTCTAGGTCCTATTCATACTTAGATACTTAATTTTACTTAGGTTAGTTATATTTTGTCTCATATAATAGGATTGAAATACTTGGCATGATCTAAGTATGTCTTGGGGTAACTTCATCATTATCTTTATAATAAGAGTTTCCTCATTTTATATTGTACCACTTTATTTACTCATTTAATAAGTTATCTAAACTCACAGCATTTCCATTGCTTATCTCTTGTGTTTAAGGTTATCTTCATTGCAATAGACTCTTGGATCCTATGGCCTTGATCAACAACTCTTACGTGATACTAGAGCTCTATATTTGTAAAGTTTTCCCTCCTTTTTATAGAGTTTTAGCAAAAAAAAATGTACAATGTAGCCTAGTGCGAAATGAAACTCATTGTTGAGCTTAGAAGGCTTAAAAAATTTAAAATTGGTAATATATATATTGTTTTGTTCCAAAAACATTTTTGAGGTTTTTTGGGTTGAGAAAATAGATAAAAATTTAGTAAAATTATATGCATCCATATGATTGAATATATTTGTACAATTATCATACTTTATGTTGCAAGTATCAGTAGTTGGTGTTGTCATTGTCAAAAGGATTGTGTTTGTGTTTTCATTAATGTCAATTGGTGATGGTTGAAAAGTTGTGATGATGCTTTGATTAGTTATGTTATGTTGCCATTAGTAAGTGTTACCAGTGTCAACCTCTAGTGTTGCTTTGATAAGATTCTATTTGTGGATATTTTTTTATTGTAGTTGGTTTGGTGATGATGAATAAGTGGTGAATATGATGAGAATGTGTTTCTGGTGCTTGGTTTCTAAGTACTTTTGACAAAATTTGAATAAAAGAGGAAACAATGTGTTGTAGAGGTGTTTTGACATATAGAGTGTTGTTCTGGTTTTGCTTTGCATTTCTTTTGTGTTGAATATATATATTTTTGATTTGGACATGTTTCTTAGAGGTGGTCATATGTGTTATATCCAAAAATTTTGGGTCTAGATCGATGTATAGAGAAATTTGTATTCACTAGTGTGTGAACTATGATTGCAGTGGTGTATGGGAGAAATAGTTTTTCTCTGCATTTCTCTCTAGTTTGGTTTCTAGTCTTGTAGTTCTGAAAGTGAACTAATAAGGTTCATATCTACCTTCAGTTGAATTTTCTCATGGATTGCTGCTCCATAAGATGATTTCTTAAGTTGTATTTTGTGGAAGTTTATCTGGGTAAACAGGCTGAGTTTGTTCTTCAGGTTAAATTTGTTGTGAAGGAATTTGTTGTATTTTAGGGTATTTGTGGAATATTCCAGATTATGTTCAAGTGATATTTTTTGTCCACAAATCATCCTTGGATCATAGGAAGTGTGTACTTAAATGTTTGATGGTGTTTACATAGGTTCAACCAACCTTGGGTGTTTACACTAATTGCATATTTTCTTTAGCGATTGTGGAAGCATGGTTTGGTGTGTATGAGTGGATTTAGGTCCAAGTTAAGGTGTGATGTGATCTGCCTTCATTCCTTTCCATCGTGGGAATGTTTTGGTGCTGACCTAATTTGAATTTGCATGGTTATGGTGCATAACTAACCTTGGGGAATATTTTCAAGGTTGAAGAAAGTATAAATAAGTGTTGTGTTGATGGAGAATCGGTGTAGTGTGTATGATGTGAATTGTAGAGTTGTGAAGTAAAAATTTGTGAAGTGTAGTGCTAGCTCTAATGAGTGAAAATATTAGAAGCAGTGAGAAGAAGGTGCCTACAATCTTCAGAAAGTCTATGAATGTGTTGGTAATGCTATGGTGAACCTTTCTATTGCATTAAAATGGATTTCTCACTATAACAATCTTCATTTCTTCTTTTCTATAATTTGGTAGTGAACCATTGGCAGCGAGACCTTCTTTTTTCTAGGAAGTGATCCATTTGGTGGTGATTCTATTGTATTTGATGTTAAAATTAATTTATATTGTGAGCTAATCATCACTGTGGTTTTTCTCTTCTTGGATTTTCAACATAAATCTGGTGTTCTATTATGCATGGTGTTGATGTGTTTTAGTTTTTGTTATTTTATTTCATGCTAAATCTTTCTAATAGTTTAAAGGTTATTAAAGTTGATGTGGATTTAAATGTTAATGAGGGTTTTGAAGTTTTAATGTACAACTAATTCACCCCCCCTCTCAGTTTTCTTGTGCATTAAAAAATTTGTATCAGAGCAAAGTTCCTTGGAAGAAAGCTTAATCACTTGAGGTAGATCTAGGACAAAGCACAAGAGAGATGCTCCTTTGTTTGATGGATCAGATTATGCATTTTGGAAGACACAGATGGAAGGTTTTCTAGTATCTTTTGGATATTGAGTTTGGAATTCTATTGTGGTTGGATACACTATACCAACAAATGATTTGAGTACTAATGATTAGATCGAGGCCTATGAAAACAATGGTAAAGCAAGGTATGCTATTTTAAGTGGTCTTTCTAATACTGAACTTGTGAAAATTATGAATATGAAAATTGCTAAGGAAATCTAGACAAAGTTGGAAAGCACTTATGAAGGAGATGATAAGGTCAAGCGAGATAAGATGCAGAATCTAAATATCATGTTTGAAAATATGTGGATGTTAGAGGATGAAAACATTACAAGCTACATGCAAAAAGTGGATGAAGTTATCAATTCCATTAGAGGGCTTGGTGGAAATCTTGAAGATGATGAGGTGGTAAAGAAGGTACTAGGAACTCTGCCTAAAACTTATAATCATAAGGTTTCTGATATTGAGTAATTTCATAATCTAAATAATTACTCCAGAGACTAGCTACTTTGAACTTTAACTACTTTTGAATTAAGAGAGTTTGGTTCAAGTAATGCAAAAGTTGAGACTACTTTCAAATATAGAAAATCATAAAAGATTAAAGAATTAGATTAGGAGGATCTTGATGATGTGGAAGAAAACTTTGTAAGGAGAATGAAAAAGAGTACTGGAAACTATATAGGTAAGTTACCTTTCAAATGTTTCAGTTGTGGAAAGATAGGTCATTATGCTTCAAGATGTCCAAACAGAGGTTTAAATGACAAGAATAAAGAAAACAAAGGTAAATCAATTAAAAAAATATATTATGTTAGAGAAGATGCCAATATATCTAATGATGAATCTAACTATGGGATGATGAGGATAGTGAATGCTTGTTCATGGCTATAAAAATTGAATCCACTTATACTAACTCTGAGAGATGTGTGAAGGAAAGTGCTCTAGGAATAGTTCACAATTTTATGGTGACTCCTTTTCATGCTAGAGAGAAGAAGAACTATTGGATTATAGATAGTTGATGCTCAAATCATAGACTGTGTTAGAATATTCCATAATTTCACCCGTGATTCATGTTTTTCATTATATGCGAGTATAACATAGGATATGGTTTGTTCAATTGGTTTAAGTCTGTTGTTGTTTCATAGATTATTTAGGAATTCATTCAACCCGTCACTATTTGAAGATACACAGGTTCTCTCTAGTCATATTGTATATATACATGTTTTCAATGCAATGGAAGTAGTTCGATTTCTCTTAAAATTATAATATGGTATCAGAGCAGGTTCTATGCCTATTACTTTGCAATGAGGATACTGTTCTATCTTGAAATCTTGTAGAGATTGTGGTGGAGTTTGGCATAATTTTTTATCACTAGTGTTCCTCTCAATTGTTTATTATTGAATTATTGTTGTTTTCTTTTTGACTCGGTGCATTGGGTGATTGGCTAGAGGATCGACTAGTCTCATTGGTGGATTGAGCTTGCAGACCTTCATTCCATATTGGTTGGTCATTGTTCATTATTGAGGCCCACAAATTTCACTATTTTGTATCGATGAGTTCATTGACCTATGGTAAATTGTACTCCATGTGAATTTGCATCCTCTACATCGAGTTTACAAGGGCATGTACAGATTGGCCTTGCAGCGACAATCTATGCTACTTCTTCAGGGCTTGGCATTTTTCATTCTAGTTCATCTCCACATTTCATACATGGAATTCTCATTGATGTCTATATTCTCATCAGTCAACATTGGAGGTCTCTATTTTGCATGAGTGTTGCACTAGCTCATGCTTGAAGGACCATGATTGGCTAGTAACTCCATTGAAGCACAATTTGCTAGATCGATTGACTATTCCATACCTCCATTGGGCTGTGCATTTTCTTGGTTGAATCCAACAAATCAAACTCGTATATGATGTTACCAGTGATGTGACTGCTTTATTTCAATCTCACCAGTTTGTGAGGAGGATAAAATTTTCCTGTGATTGCCTCGTATATATTCTCACACCATTCCAGTCAATGGTTGTGCACTCCCTTCATCACTGTTCATGGAAAATTGCATGAGCGAAATGTGTAAGTAATTTTTCCTACTAATATATGAATTCTTAAAAAGAATACGAAGTGGTCAAAGGATATGTCTTTATAGACATCTTTTTCCAAAAATTAGATTCTCTGGAGCATTTTCTATAAAAATTAGTCTCCTGGTGGATCAAATATAATATTTCAATATCATTCAAAATCAGATCAGGAGAGTTTTATAAATTAGATTAGTAAAATATTCTCTTGAGGTCATTTTCAAAGGGGGGGTTATTTTTTTCCTTCTCTAATAATGGTAGCAAGTTCTCAAAAAATTATTCTTCTAGACTCTCAATTGTTGAATGGAAATAATTATTCTTCCTAGAAGACCAAACTCAAAACTCAACTCGAGTTTGAATAAGTTTGGGATGTGGTTAGTGGAACCACAACACATCACAAGACAGATGATGATGAATAGAAGAAATTTTATCAAGCCGATAGAAAGGAGAAATTGATCATTGTGTTCCATGTGTCTAATGATTTCTAGCCCTTTATTCATGACTCATCCACAACCAAAGATTCATGGGACAAGCTCAAGATGGTGTATGAGGTGAAGAATCAAAATCATAATTTGCAAAGTCAACTACATAGCCTAAAGATGAAGAATGAAGAACAGTTGGAATCCTTTCTTAAAAGGATTAGAAAATTGAGAGCCTCTTTACAAGCATTGGGAGAAATAATTGATGATGTAGTTTTGGTGCCTATTGTTCTATGGGCACTATCTTCAATGTATAAAGTTTTTGTGATGAATTTGAATGTCATAGAGACAACATCCACTTTTGAGAATCTTGTGAATGTACTCCAGAAAGAAGAATATTTAACGCATGAACATGAGGAGGAGGATCATGCCATGACCACTCATCATAAAGGAAAGAAGCCAATGAAGCAGTGTCCACTATGTGAAAGAGTTGGACATGATGTGAAAGTTTGTTGGTACAATTTCTTCAAAAAAGGATCATCCAACAAACCATATCCAAAGAAGCCACTTCAAAGTGGCAAACCACAATGGGAGTAGAAGAACAAACAAAAACAACAAAGCATTGTTGTTAAAGCAGAAGATTCTCTAGATGAAGAATACATGCTTTCAGCCCACACTTCAGAAGATGGTTCACAATCTACTTCTATATGGTATGTGGACTTAGGTGCTACAAAGCACATGACTAGTCAGAAGGAGTGGTTTCTCACATTGAAACCCCATCATGGTACAATCAATCTTGGAGATGATACCACTCATGAAATCAAAGTTATTGGTGACATCTCTTTGAAGTTTGGCATTAATCATTGCAAGATTACTAATGTCTTGTGCATGCCAGGACTTACCAAAAATCTCCTTTTTGTTAATCAATTTCTTGACCACAACCTTAGGATTTAGTTTGATATCCATCAAGATAAAATGATTTGTCTTATCAAAGATAAGTCTAAAAAGTAAAGATTGTTGCTAGTGCTATTGAGATTGGAAAAATGTTCAGGCTTGATACAATTGCTAATAATCAATCCTTAGTGACTAAGGATGAAGATCTTGCTCTGTTTTGGCATCATAGATTTGGTCATTTAAGCACTAGTTACTTGCTAAAGCTTAGTAATAAATACATGGTCAAAGGAATTCCATCACTTGGGAATTTGAGTGCTATTTGTTCTAGTTGTATTGCTAGAAAACAACATAGATCACCCTTCTATCCTAGTGAGCATCGTGCAAGCCAACCTTTGCAACTAGTGCATACCGATCTGTGTGAGCCTATGCCACCTAGTCCAATGGCTACAAGTAATTTCAGTTGTTTTTTGATGATCATACAAGGAAAATGTAGGTATATTTCTTGCAGTATAAAGATGAAGCTCTATCATATTTCAAGGAGTTTCACACTCAGGTGGAGAAAAATACAAATCATTGTGTTCATTTCCTCCACTCAGATCGAGGGGGGAATACACCAACACAAAATTCTCCACATATATGATAAAATGGAATTCAGTGTCAACTAACTACAACATACACACCTCAGCAAAATGGAGTTGTTGAATAGAGAAATCACATCATTGTGGAGATGGTCCAAAGTATGTTGAAAGATTCTCAACTAGACCATGCATATTGGGCTGAATTTGTTCACACAATAGTTTATCTTTTGAATCGTGCACCAACCAAAGCACTTGATGGAATTACACCAGAATAAGCATGGATAGGGGTAAGGCATTCTATCTCTCATCTTCATGTGTTTGAATGCACTGCCTATATGCACATTCCTAAACATAAAATGAAGAAGCTAGATGAAAAATTAATGAAATGTATTCTTCTAGGATCTAGTAATGAATCCAAAGCATATTTCCTTATGGATCCCAATACAAAGAAGATATACATTAGTAGAGATGTAATTGTTGATGAGAAGAAGTAAGTTCTCCTATTGCATCATCATCTACTTCAGATAGTGTTCCTATTTTCAACATCGATGGTAAAAATGATGGGCACATTGATAATCAGTCAACACCCATCAATGTCATGAAACCTTTACCAAAGTGGTACACTAGTACCATTTGAGATGCAAAGTTAGATGGAGTCCCAGACACTCCCACTTTAGGTCCAAGGACTCATAGCATGGCTCGCAATGAGGTAAAATTTGCACTAATGACTTTAGGTGTTGAAAATCTTGATCCATCTAATGTTTAGGAAGCACTAGAATCAAAGCCTTGGAAATAGGCTATGGATGCAGGGTATCAATCTCTGATGAAAAACAACACTTGGGAGTTTGTTCATCGACCACCTGGTAAGAAAGAAATTTGTTGTAAATGGATTTTTAAAACTAAGTATAAAGCAGATGGTAATATAGATAAACATAAGGATAGAATTGTAGCCAAGGGTTATGCCCATAAAGATGGAATAGACTATGAGGAAACATTTTCCCCTAGTGCAAAGATAAAAACCATTAGAATTATTTTTTCTTTAGCCGCACAATTTGGATGGAAATTGTATCAAATGGATGTAAAAAGTTTCGTTCTTAATGGGGACCTTAAGGAAGAGGTATATATGATCCAACTAGAGGGATATGTTGCACCTGGTAAAGAGGAAAAGGTTTGTAAACTTGTCAAGTCCATATATGGTCTCAAACAGGCTCCTAGAGCTTGGTATATTAAAATTGATGAACACTTACTCAAACATGGTTTTACTAGGCATCCATTTGATCCAAATCTCTATCTCAAGGATCAAGGGGGGATATTGTGATCATTATTGTATATGTTGATGACTTATTCATCATAAGAAACTCAGAAGAAATGATTGGGATAACCAAGAATGGTCTCAAGAAGGCCTTTCATATGATAGATTTCGGGCTACTACACTATTGTCTCAGCTTAGAGGTATGACAAACAAATCACCATATATTTGTATCTCAAAGGAAATATTCCAAGACACTACTTGAGAAATTAAAAATGATGGATTCCAAACCCATGTCTACACCTATGGAATCAGGTTTTCAATTATCTACATCTGATATATCTCTTAAGGTGAATGCAACTCTCTATTGTCAAATGATTGGAGGTTTGATTTACCTGACATATACTAGAGCAGATATCAGTTTTGTTGTTAATTATCTTTCATGATTCATGGAAGAACCAAAGAAATTTCATTGGCTAGTATCAAAAATGGTCTTAAGGTATCTACATGGTACAATGGATCATGGGTTGGAGTATCAAAAGAATGATCAATTCTTCTCAAGTAGGTACACAGATGCAGATTATGCAGGTTCAATTGATGATAGGAAATCCACATCGAGTTTTGTTTTATTCCTAGGTTTAGGACCTATTTCTTGGGGAAGTAATTGATGCAAAGCATCTACAAACTTCAAGGTTACTAAAGAGACAAAACACAAAACTTTGAAAAGATCCTTTAAACTTTCACCAAAATTCACTTCATTCACACTTGATTCCATAAGGCTTAAAGACACCAAAACACCAAATCAAGGGTCTAAACTCTTACTAGATCCAATAACACCTTTAAAAATCATAATTTAGGAAAAATATAACCCATAACATTCTTTCATAACACTATTTCATCAGTTCTTCATTTACTTGCACTCAAAGAACTATATTGCTAGTAGGTATCCAAAACTCTAAAATGGGTGATTCTCTTAAATCACTTTGAAACATCATAGAATAAATGAATATTCAAGAACCCATTTCATCCTTCTTAAACATACTAAAAATTTAGATAATATTGTTTTGAAAAGAACATAAAAAAATTGACTGTCTCGTTGCATTTAGGCTTCAAATAGGCATATTTAACAAAGCAAGTACCTTTTATTTCACCCCAAAACCTAAAATAACCATGGAAAACATTGCAACAGGTTAGAAGACCTCTAAATCATCAATATTTCTCAAGAAAAACATTCACTATCTTCCATCCTTGAAGAAATGGCTAAGTGCTTGAAGAAATGAGGGTTTGTTGAAAATATAATGTCCCACCCTCCAATCACTTAGCCATTTCTTCAAGCACCTTACATTAGGTTTGCACAAGAAAAATAAACTATCTTCCATCCTTGACCACTATCATTTCTTCATTTCACAACTTGTAGGCATTCATTCTTAGATGGAAATTATTGAAAATCACTTGAGGTAGCAACATAACTTATTTTTTCTACCTTCCTTTGTATCTTCAAACACACAACACACTAAAAGAAACCTACATTAACCTATTCCACTAATTTAAAAATCCTAAATTGGTGGAATAGTTGCTAGATTCAAATTAGACTCTCAAAACCCTTGATTTGAGGGTTTCAAACCTGTTTTTTGTAAAAATGTTCTTTTGTCCTCTAAACTTAATGAAAAGATCTCAAATATCCTTCAAAAGGAAGCTAATACCTTACTCTAAGAAATAAAATAAAGAATATATCCTATGTAATACTATACTGTCCATGCAAAGGCCTGGAAACAAGAAAAAAATGCTAAAAGTGCAGAATAGAGTATTTTTATTAGCAAAATTTCTTCAAATTACAATGATCAATCCTTGGCTCACCTTTGAAATTATTTTAAAGATGTTTCCAATATTTTTCCTAACTTCCTCTTCAACTTCAACTGACCCACCAACTCTTTTTACAAAGATGACTCTTCATCTTCCTACAATTTTGCAATTTTGCAACTTTTGCATTTGTGCAACAAAATGACATTTTTTGCAAATTGACTTAATTGAGCTCCTAGAGACCAAATGGTGACTAAATTACATTTTAAGTGACCTTATTATGACCCTTTTACATACAAAACATGATGATAATTTTAATTTTACAATATTTCCAATTGGAGGCATAAAATGCACAAGGTGCTCCTATACCAATAAGAAGCAAGCCACAATTTCTCGTTCCTCAACAGAGGCAGAATATCGTGTAGCAAACGCAATAGTGTGTGAAGCGGTTTGGTTGCGTCACATATTAGAAGGATTGGGGGTACCACAAAATTGACCTATATTCCTCTATTGTGATAATCGAAGTGTTCTCAAGATTGTTTGTAATCTAGTGTTTCATGAACAGACTAAGCATATTGAAGTTGACTCTTATTTCATATGAGAAAATGTTCAGCAAAACAACATTCAACTCCAATTCAGCTCAACTCAGGAACAGCGTGTTGATATCTTCACCAAGCCTTTTGCACATGTGAAGTTTGAAAGTTTTCAGGATTCTCTTATTAGTACTTTCACCTGTGAGATGTTTTTTATTGTTTGCTAGTATAAGATAGGATATGGTTTGTTCGATTGGTTTAAGTCTATTGTTGTTTCATAGCTTATTTGGGAATTTTTTCAACCCATCACTATTTGAAGATACATGGGTTCTCTCTAGTCATATTGTATATATACATGTTTTCAATGCAATGGAAGTAGTTCAATTGCTCTACAAATTATAATATACTGGTGACAAAATTAAGTTTATTAGACTTGAGAAATGTGAAGGTCTAGTTAAGTAAGATATGTAGAAAAGGTTCAATCATTTTTTATGGAAAAAATAATACAAATGCTATTATTTATGTTAAGGGTTTAAGGAATAACCTCTTGAGTGTTGGACAAATATGTAGCACAAGCTATAATCTTATGTTTCTAGATGATTGATGTAAGATCAAAAAGGCTCTAGAACTGTGGTTGCTACTGTAAGATGGACAAATAGAAATTTTTATCATCTTAAAGGAACTAATGGTCATTGTTTTATGAATTTGATTAATGAAAGTTAGATATGGCATAGAAGGATATGTCACACCAATTTTGATAGCCTAGTGAGAATCAATTTAGTTCAAATTGTGAGAGATATACTAAGATTACAAAGCCCATTAATGTTGTCTGCAAGGAATGTAAAATTGGAAAGCAAGAAAGAAGAAGTTTCAAAACCAAAGAACAATCTACTAACAAACTATTGGAGTTAGTGAATACAAACCTTTGTGGTCCTACCAGAGAAAGAGTTCTTCAAAGTGATAGGTATTTCATGCTATTAATTGATGATTATTCTAGAATGACATGGGTTACTTTTCTCAAAGAAAAATCAGAAGCTCTAGATAAGTTTAAAGCATTCAAAGTTATGATTGAGAATGAAATAGATATGAAAATAAAGTGTTTGAGGTCTGATAGTGGCAGAGAGTTTACCTCCAATGAGTTTAATATTTTTTGTGAGAATTATTGAATAAAGAGGCATTTATCTGCCACTAGGACTCCTTAGTAGAATTAAGTAGTTGAAAGAAAGAATATGACTTTTCAAGAAGCTACAAGAACAATGATGAAAGAGGCAAACCTATTGGAAGTCTACTAGAGAGAAGCAATGCATATTGTTTTCTACATACTTAATAGAGTGCAAGCAAGATAAAATAGTGCAAAGACTTCCTATGAGTTGTGATATGAAATGATTCCTACTATAAAATACTTTAGAGTGTTTGGAATCAAATGCTTTATCAGAAGAGATGAAGAAAACTTAGGAAAGTTTGATACAAGATCTAATGAAGGTATCTTTCTTAGATATTTTACAAGAAGCAAAGCTCACTGGTGCTACAAAAATAGATTAGAGAAGATTTTTGAGAATGCAAATTTTAAAGTGGATAAAGACCTATAGAAGAATTCAATGGTGATAGATGGATATGAATAAGATGAGTCCTCTTGTAGAGAAAATAACAAAGATGAAGGTAAGGAGAAATAATTGTTGAACAGTCTAAATAACTGAGAGGGGGGTGAATCAATTATTATAAAACAAATTTCATGACTTTTGGGTAAAAGCACAAAGTTGTGTCACACTTTATAAAGGAAACGACCAACGCTCATCTGAAATTTAAAATTGAATCACTAAAAAGTGGCATATATGTTTTGAATTTTGAAATGATGTAAACTAGTAAAATATGTAATTTTTAGTATATTTTATGTTTTTATTTTTTAAAAAAAATTAAAAAATTATTTTAAACTAGTTTTTAATAAATTAACACTATAATTTAGTTGCTGATAAAATACTGAAAAAATGAAGTTGCATGGGACGTCAAACTTTTTCTAATTTTATTTTTTTTTCAAATTTTTGTGTGTATTTATAACTTGAAACTTTAGTGCATGGATATATATTTTTCCAATTTTGATAAATATATATTTTTAAATAAATATTAAAATGTGCATGAATCAAAAAATAGTTGTTTCCATCGGATGTCAACTTTCATATTAAATATTTATCTAAAATGAAAAAAAAATTATACCATCTTGAAATAGATTCTTTTATCTAGTGTATCATATTTTTTTCAATTTTTTTTAATAAGTTTAAGTATTTTTCCTTAGCATGATAATCAACCTAAAATTTTGTGTTGATAACCTACTTTTAGTACAAATAAAATATAAAATCTAAATAATAACTAAACTATTAAAATAAATATATTTTTGAAAACTATACTTCTGGATCTACAAAAGGGTATTTTTATATTTTTTTTTAAATGTTATTTGCATTAGTAGTAGTTATTGAAACTTCAATTTTTTCAAATAATTTTTTTTTTTGGTAAATTGGACTCAAAGTGGTGCTCCATATATTTTTAGCCAACAATTTTAGTTGAAAAAGTTGTGGAAGTATCTAACTTAGCTAGAATGAATCTTACTAGATCATATGTTTGACTAAAATTGATTTTTAGTCAGAAATACTTAAATTCAGTTGTGCTGATAAGTTGGCTGAAAGTGTGACACAACTTTGTGCTTTTACCCTTTTATTAATCTAGAGAAAACTTAAATCAATCAGATAATAATCTAACAGATATGAACATGAAAGAACATAACAAAACCACACAAAATGAACACCAAAATTTACATGGACACCCAAGAAGGTAAAAAGCATAGAGAATGCTAATTCTCAATTATAAAACATCGGTTAAGGTGACACCAGTTAAGGTGATTTTTTATAAAAGCTCACTACCAAAATGCTCACTATAGGTAAGACTCACTATTGGTGGGCTCACTACCCAACTATTACAACCAAAGATAAAAAAATCTCACTACCAAAAGAGAAAGGCTCACTACCAACAAAAAAGGGCTCACTGCCAGAAGAATGATGAAAGGGAATCCATCACTGAAATAACTGTCACCAACAATGACATTGGATAGAATCTCACTATTTGCTACCTCTGGTCATATACTTTCTCATACTTCACAATGTTTGGATTTTCATATTTGCATGCATCATAGTTACTTTCATCGAACATAATCAAATTTTACTTATACCATTCCATGTCTTCATAATCTCCTAAGTCAGCCAAACATAATGTCTTCATAATCTCTTAAGTAGGCCAAACACAATTTGAATTAGGTCACCACAAAAACATTCCTGCAGTGGAAAGGAATGAAACATTGACCATACAGAACCTCCTAGCTCAAATCAACATGCTACATATTAACCATGGTATCTGGAACAAAAGAATAGAATATAAATGTTATAATGCAAATAATGTTCTGAGGCACATTAGAAAATTTTAGATCGGTTTGAACCCATAAGAGTGTATCTCATTATGTTGCAAAGTGAATGGGGCCAGGACAAGCACAACCAAAGATAGATCATCATAACACAACATCCGAAGTACACCAACCTGAATCACCAAAGAACCAAAATCAAACCTTAATCAATCAACCAAGATATGTTGACATCAATGACAACCATTAATGACAACAATCAATAGCATCACATTCCAACAATCTCCCCCTTTGTCATTGATGGAAACATCCATCAACAACAAACCAAACAACTCAATATCAACATCAACAACATCAAGGACCTTCTTTTCTTCCCCCCCTTTGACATCAAGGACAAATGGAAAAAACTCCCCCTGAAAAATTTACTCCGCTCCCCCTATGAGGAATCCACCAAGCATTGATCCAGATAAGAGTGAGCATATAATACCCTGGACCAATGCACACCCTAGTGCAAATTATTGTAGAGTAGGAGGGGGTACAACCCCTAACTTCTGCCAGAGATACTCAAAAGTATCTTTGATCAATGGTTTTGTGAAGATGTCTACAATTTGCTCTTTTGTAGGTAAATATTGAAGTCTTACCTCATTTTCCAATACCTTCTCTCTCAAGAAGTGATATCTAATGGATATATTTTTCATTTTGGAGTGTTGTACCAAATTCTTGGAAATGTTTATTGCACTAGTATTAGTACACATAATTGAGATTGGTTCAAAAAATGATATACTAATTTACTTTAGCGTTCATTTCATCCATAGTACTTGAGTGCAACATGAGGAGGCTACAATGTATTCAGTTTCAGTAGTAGATAAATATATAGAATCTTTTTTCTTACTTGACCAAGTAACCAACTAGGAGCTAAGGAAATAAACTCCACCACTTGTGCTCCACCTGTTATCAACACACTCAACCTAATCAACATTAGTATAAGTTTTCAAAGTGAAATTTGAATCCTTTAGATACCATAACCTCATATCTTTTGTACCCTTCAAATATCTAAAGATCCTTTTTATTGCAACATGTGATTCCTTTGGTTCTTGCTGAAATCTAGCTGCTAAACAAACTGCATACATAATTTTTGGTCTAGTAGTAGTCAAATATAAAAATCCTCCAATCATTCAATTGTACATACTTGCATCAGCTTTAGGTGAATGATCTTCTTTTGTCAACTTGCATCCAGTAACTATAGGTGTACAAACTAGTTTGGAGTTCTCCAATCCAAACTTCCTCAATAATTCTTTGGTATACTTGGACTGAGAGATGAAAATTCCTTTGTTGCTCTGATTTACTTGTAGTCCAAGGAAGAAATTTAACTCACCTATCATAGAAATTTTGAATTCCTCCTACATTTCATCTACAAATTTTCTACACATATCATCATTTCCTCCAAAGATTATGTCATGAACATAAACCACAACAATCAACATTTGATATGAGTAAATTTTGTAGTATAAATTACTATCAGCAAATCCCTTTTGAAATCCTTGTCCAATCAAGTACTTGTCTAATCTACCATACAAGGGTATAGGTGTCTGCTTTAATCTGTATAAAGCTTTCTTCAACCTACAAACATCATCTGGGTTACTTCCAAACTTAAATCCCTCTAGTTGGTCAATATAGATTTCTTCCTTAAGTTCTCCATTCAAGAATATAGATTTTACATCATTTGATAGACTTTGAAATCCTTAAAAGCTGCAAAATCTAAGAACATCTAGATCACTTCCATCTAGGCAACAGGGGCATATGTCTCTTCAAAATCAATACCTTCGATCTGAGTTTCACCTTTGCAAACCAATCTTTCCTTGTTTCTCATTACCTTTCCATTTTCGTCTAGCTTGTTCCAGAATACCAACTTTGTTCCAACTACATTTTTGTCTGCTGGTCTAGGCACAAGTTCCCAAGTCTAATTTTTCTCTATCTGATCAAGCTCTTCTTTCATTACCTTCACTCAATTCTAATCATTGCATGCTTCTTCCATAGTCTCTGACTTAGTTTCTAAAAGTAGACACAATAACACTTGATCTTGAGCTTCTTTGCTTCTTGTGATGGTTCCCCTATTCTTATCTCCAATAATCTAGTTTTCTAAGTGGTTTCTTTGTACATACCTTGGGCTCTTAGTTGTAGTTTTTGGATCCTCCTTTGTTTCTTCTTCTTCTTTCTTATCCTTTTCTCCTTTGTCATCTAAATTTTCATTTGATTCATATTCAATATGCCTGTCAGGGTTTCTTTGAACATCTTCATCTACTTTCACATATGCACTTTCAACTATCTTATTTAGTCTCTTATTGTAACACCGGTATGCTTTGCTTCTTCTAGAGTAACCAAAAAATATGCCTTCATCAGCTCTACTGTTGAACTTTCCAAGATTGTCCTCATCTCTCTGGATGTAGCATTTGCTTCCAAATTTTTTGAAGTATTTTACAGTGGGAGCTCTTCCATGCCATAGCTCATATGATGTCTTTCTATATTTCCTTTGGAATAGTACTCTATTAAGAGTGTATATTGTTGTGTGTATCGCTTCTCTCTAGTAGACCTATGGTAAACCTACTTCCATGATAATTGTTCTAGTTGCTTCTTGAACTATCCAGTTCATTCTTTCCACTACATCATTCTGTTGAGGTGTTCTAGGGGCATATAGTTATCTTTTACTGCCATGTTTCTCATAGAAATTGTTGAATTCATCAAAAGTAAACTCTCCTCCTCTATTAGATATTAAACACTTGATTCTCTTGCCAACTTCATTCTCAACTCTTTGCTTGAAAATCTTGAGTTTTTCTAAAGCCTTTATTTTTTTCTTAAAAGTGTAACCCAAGTTAGTATGGAATAATCATTTATTAAAATCATGAAATATCTCTCACCTTATAAGATTCTTATTCTGGTCCTCCACACATAGGTTAGTGTGTACTAGGTCCAACAATATGGTAGATGATTCTTCTTTTCTTCAGAATGTTCTCTAGTCTATTTTATTTCTTGAAATCCTTTGCAGATAATGTTTTTTAGTTTGGTTAGTCTTGGAAAGTATCTGACTGCCCTTGTTGAGCTTATCTTTACCAAATTGTCGAATTTCATGTGACACATCCTCTCATGCCAGATCCAACTGTCATTGGATTGAGATAATAAGCATCTCTTTGTAGCTCCTTCCAATTGATACATATTCCCACTTGTTCTTTTTCTAGCTACAATAATAGTTTTGGATCTCTTTTGGATCTCACAACCATCATCTTGAAACACCACATTATAGCCATTTTCACACATCTGTCCAACACTCAAAAGATTATGATATAAACCCTTCACATAGTAAACATTGTCAGTGTTATTTTTCCATCAAAGGTAATAGAATCAATTCCAATAATTTGCACGTCATTTTATCATCTCCAAATTATCTAACATTACCTCCATTATATTTCTCAAGCTTTGCAAACTTACTTTTGTCACTAGTCTTATTAATCTTTTAAAGCTTTGGTCTTGTTCCTTTTTCTAGACACTTAGTTGCTAAATGACCAATATTTCCACATCTGAAACATTTAAGAGGTAACATGTACCTTTGTACTTTCCAGTACCTTTCTTCAATTTTCTTGTGAATGTTGCTTCCAACTCATTTGAACTTTCACTATCTAGATTTTCTTCTGTCTTTGTGGCTTTGAAGGTTGTTTCAGATTTCTCCTTTTCTTTTCAAAATTTCCTCATCTCAAATGTAGTCAAGGTACCAAATAGTTTATCTCTGGTGAATTTCTTCATATCATAAGCTTCCTTAATAGCTGAGATCTTGTCACTATAGCTCTCCAATAGGGTCATCATAATCTTCCTCATTACATCTTCATCTATCAGAGTGTCTCCTTGATTTTTGACTTCATTTAATGCACTGTCAACTCTCTGAAAGTAGCTTGGTATATCCTCGCCTTCTTCTATCCTCAAGTTTTTATATCTGCAATTAACTATCAACTTCTTTGATAATTTGACTCTATCATTTCCTTCATAGATTTCTTTCAACTTTTCCTAGACTTCATAAGTAGTGCTCAAAGAAATAAATTTTGTTAACTCAATCTTAGAAAAAGCACTAAAGATTGCATACCTTTCTTTTTCATTTTCTTCATAGGTTGAGATCTCATCCACAGTATTGGGACCACTTGTTGGAACAACATATTTTGTCTCAATAGCTTTCCAAGTCTTGTAGCCTAGAGAAATCAGGTAACCTTTCATCTGCACTTTCTAGAAACTATAGTAAGATCCATTAAACACATGGATTGTCAATTTGTGCACCATCGGATCTACCTCAAGTAGTTAAGCTCTTCTTCAAGGAACCAAAGCTCTGATACCAATTGTTGAATAGTCTAAATAACTGAGAGGGGGGTGAATCAGATATTACAAAACAATTTTCTTGAATTTAATTAATCTAGAGAAAACTTAAATCAATCAGATAATAATCTAACAGATATGAACATGAAAGCACATAACAACACCATGCACAATGAACACCGAAATTTACGTGGAAACCCAGGAAGGGAAAAACCACATAGAATGCTAATTCTTGATTATAAAACACTGGTTAAGGTGACACCGATTAAGGTGATTTTTATAAAGGCTCACTGCCAAAATGCTCATTGCAGGTAAGGCTCACTACTAGTAGGCTCACTGCCTGGCTGCTATAGCCAAAGATTAAAAAAAGGCTCACTTCCAAAAGAGAAAGGCTCATTTCCAACAGAAAATGGCTCACTGCCAGAAGAATGATGAAAGGGAATCCAACACTAAAATAACTATCACCAATAATGACACTGGATAGAATCTCACTATTTGCTACCTCTGGTCATATACTTTTGCATATTTCACAATGTCTGAATTTTCAGATTCGCATTCATCACACTTACTTTCATCGAACATAATCAAAATTTTCTTATACCATTCCATGCCTTCATAATCTCCTAAGTTGGCCAAACACAATTTGAATTAGGTCACCATAAAAACATTCCCATGGTGGAAAGGAATGAAACATGGACCATACAAAACCTCCTCACTCAAATCAACATGCTACATATTAACCATGATATCCGGAACCAAAGAATAGAATGTACACGTTATAATGCAAACAATGTTCTAGGGCACGTTAGCCAATTTCAGATCGGTCTGGACCCATAAGAGTGTATCTCGTTATGTTTCAAAATGAATGGGACTAGTACATGCATGACCAAAGATAGATCATCACAGTACAACATCTAGAGCACACCAATCTGAATCACCAAAGCACCAAAACCGAACCTTAGTCAATCAACCAAGATATGTTGACATCAATGACAACCATTAATGACAACAATCAACAACATCACATTCCAACAGTAAGTTCATATTGAAGAAGAAGCTTCAAAAAGGATCCTTAAGAATCCTAAGCATATGTGCAAAAGAATCATTCTAAAGATCAAATCCTTTGTGAAAAAAGAAAACTTGTTTTGACAAGGAGAAAAGATGCAATGATAGAAGAACAAGTAAACCTATGCCTACTTTCTAAATTTGAACCTAAAACAATGATTGAAGCATGCAAAGATGAAAATTGGATCAAGACTATAGAAGAAGAACTACTATAGATTGAGAATAATCATACTTAGGAAATTTTACCAAGACCAACAAACAAGAATGTAATTGGAATTAAGTGGTTATTATAGAACAAAATGAATGAGTATGGAGAAGTGGTAAGAAACAAGGCAAGGTTTATGTGTAAGGGCTACTCACAAGTAGAAGGAATATATTTTGATGAGACATTTTCTTTGATGGAAAGAATGGAAGCTATTAGGATGTTTTTTTCTTTTTTAGAACGTAAGGATTTCAATGTTTATCAAATGGATGTGAAGTAGATACTTTGTTGAGTGGTGAGTTGGAAGAAGTATACATTGAACAAACGAAAGGATCTCAGTTATCAGAAAAACTGGATATGTTTTGTAGATTGAAGAAATCATTATATGGATTGAAGCAAGCTCCCAAAGCTTGGTATGCAAGGTTGGATAGGTAATTGATACAACAAGGATTCAATAGAGGTATCGTTGATCTAGTAATATTTATTTAAAAGATGAAAAAGATCAAATATTGATTGTGGTTGTGTATGTTGATGATATAATCTTTGGAGGAAATGAATCTATGTAAAAGATATTTGTAGAAGAGATGCAAAAAGAGTTTGAGATGTCTATGTTTGAGGAGATGAATTTCTTCCTTAGAGTAATATTCAATTAGGAAGAGTAAGGTATATTCATTTCACAATCAAAGTATGTCAAGGAAATGTTGAAGAAGTTTGGAATGAAATATTATAAACAGATATGTACTCCTATTAAGGTTTAAGAAATATTTTTATTTCCTTCAACAACACAAAGTTAGATTAAACCTTTATAAATATGTATTTAGAGTCAACAAGGATTATCTATTGGGTTATAATAAATCTCAATGGGCTATTAAGGTTTATGTCATAAAGATCAATTATATTGTTAACATGTCCCCACCAAATAATCTTTAGGGACTTTCTAACCTATAAAGGAAGATACAAGATATTAGAAGATTAATTATTAACTCACAATTGAACCATACCATCCATTAATATTTTGAAGAAATAAGCCACAATTGATCCATACCATCTACTAATATTTTGTGGTGTAATTTTCATACTAATTTCAATTCATGTATTTTTTTTAGAACTATTTTGAGGGAATATCTTAATAAAATTACATAGCAACTCTTGTCCTTTTCCCCTAGCCATAGGAAGTCGACTTAGTAGTTTTTTTGTGAAAATTAATTAGATCTTGGTACTTAAACACATCCAATTAAAAATTGATTCATATCCTAGAATCATTCAACACCTCATATCTTAAAGGAGAATTCATTGTATGAATCTTTTAATTTGGAGAACCAAAAGGAATCTAATCTACATTAAAATCAACTAGGACATATGCATGCTTCAAGAGTTTTTTCTTTGATCTTCTACATGAACCTAAGGCCAATGTAATCAATGGAGTGACCTAGGAGAACTTGAACTTTTTGTTCCAATAATTTTCTTTATTTATTTTTAAATATTGATAGTCCTTGAAAGTTAGAAAATAATATCAATTATTAAGAATTAGATCATAATAGTTTGTGTTGCTGCACAAGGAAAAATTTAGTGGCGAATCTTTTCCAATTGGAAAATTCGAGGAATTGGCCAAGTCGAAATTGGTGAATTTCTCGCACCCAACAGGGTGTACAAATTGCCTAGATTTTACGAACTATAGGTCCAATGCATGTCCATTCACCAATGAGTTTTTTTATGAGGCATATTTGAGCAACAAATTCTCCATTTTCAAACTGCGCATTTCAATTGGACAGACTAATATTTTCGCCTGGAATCCTGAAAGCATTTAATAAAACACCTATATATTCGCCAATAATATTAAAACAACATTGTATTAGGACCCATTTCACCAATTAAAATTTACAAATAGTTGCTTGTGAAGACCCATTTTGCTAATTAAAATTTATAAATAGTTGCTCATGAGGACCTATTTCGCCAATAACATTAAAAAATAATTACATTTGAGGACACATTTCACCTTGAAAATTACAACATATTATACACATTGTATAAGCACATGGGATTCACCAAATTTTTAATATACCATTAAAAAATCCCACAAAATTCACCAAATATGGAATCATGGATTGATATAAATACAATCAAAAGTGTCATTTATTCTTACAAATTTTTTTCAATTCTACTTCTCGATTTGGAATTCAGTGAAAGCTGAAAACATAGACCTAAAGGTGAGTGATCATTTCTTCATAGTGTTACTAGTTAATATAATAATAAGTTTTCTTTATCTCTTTTCCATTCTTTCTTCCATCTAAAAGATGATATTGAGTAGGAAATGGGATCTATATTATTATTCTCTGTCCTTAAACAAGAAAACATTTTTTCCAGTTTTTATTTGAAGTGAGAGATGAATATGTCGAGCGACTTGAGCAACAAGGGTAAGGCTCCTACTGCTCCTCAAGCTCCTCAAGGTAATGAAGAGACTCCTACTACTCCTCAGGCTCCTCAGGGTGGTGAAGAGACTCCTACTGCTCTTCAGGGTGGTGAAGAGATTCTTGCTACTCCTTAGGGTGGTGAAGAGACTGGGAGGCCATCAAAACACCAGAAAATTAGACATACCATATAGTCTTACTTTGGAATTGCCAAAGCTTTTGATCCATCAGGTCAAGATGGAGGTACATCATCAACTCTTCCACCAAATATTGGTAGCATTCACAATACCTCACCACCATCAGAAGGTCAAGTTGAGATTGTCATTGATTTAAATCAAAATGTATCAAATCAGGATGGCAATACCGTAGAAGATGTTCCAAGGGATACCCTGGGCCCAGTTAGCTAGAATGAGATAATTGAATTGGATGATGATGATGATGATGGTAGCAAGAAAAGGAAAAACAAACCAAAAAGGGGGCGTGAGTGGGAAATGACAAGGATTTTTCAACTTGGTTGGTTGTCAAATTACCCATTCATGGTACTAGTGGGGATTTGGAAATGTGGAAGAGCCAAGACATTGTAGCTAAAGATTGACACTATAGAAAAGCATATAGGTAAAGTTTATGAAAAACAAATCATAGATGGAAAGGAAGTATCAGTCGTACAATGGAAATCAAAGGAAGAATTTCTTCATATTAGGTATGTCACAGATTATGAAGAGCATGAAAAAATAATGTCAAACATTGTTGCATGTAAAGGTACACTTGAGGCTCAATTTGGAAAAGCAATGGAAGAAGAAAATATGTCAAAAACTATTCAGATGAGTGTTGTTTGTCATATTTTGTCTAGAGGTCGTCCTATGATAGACTACCTAGAATATTTTGGTTTATTATCTTATTTGAATTTTCCTCACTATCCCTACTCACATTGGTCAGTAAACGCTGGATGGGATTGGGAAAACTGTCTTGCTGAAGTGGAAAAGGAAGATTTAAAGGATAAAGTAAAAGAGTAAAATTTCATTGCATTATCTTTAGATGAAGTTACTATGATAGACAATACTTCTTTGGTTTGTATGAATTTGTATACTATATAAGAACATGTTCACCAAGCTCATATTCTTTGTGTTCATAAAATGAAGAACACTTCAAAATCGCAAAATATATTTGAACTAGTCAAAAAATCTTTGAATGAAATTGCAAGTATGGATGAGTTGACAATTGCGAAAGAGTTGGTGTGTGTAGGAGCTGATGGAGCTACAGTGATGCAAGGTCAAAGGATTAGTGTTTGCACAAAGTTACAAACTACTTGTGCACCATACATGCTTGGCATTCACTGCATGGCCCATAGAATGAATTTAGCATTCAAAATTGTAAGCAAGTTTCCTACAGTATCAAAAGTCAAAAATCTAGTTCGCGAGATCCACGCATACTTCTGCTGAAGTCCTAAACATTTCACAAAATTTCAAATTTCTGCTGAGGGAATAACACTAGGAAAAAAGATTCTCAAGGATGTTGATACCAGATGGATCTCCCTGCATGGACCAACGCAATGAGTTCTTTCAAAATATCAATCCTTGATTGGAGTGATGTATGAAAATAGCAGCTCAATAGACAAAGCTCTTGACCTCTTACATAGGTTAAGCGATATAGAGACACTCTTGACTTTAACTAGTCTTCTCCCCATGCTATATGTGATGAATGAGCTTGTGAAGAAAGCCCAAGATAGAACTATGTATATTAATGAATATGCCAATCTATGTAAACATACATGCTTGGCCCTCGATCATCTATATCTAGATCTAACACAAGATGGTGCAAATTATTTCATGTGGAAGAAAATTACTGATTTGAATGATCCTGATAATTATTTATAGTTTAATGCAAGTTGGAACTTATGCATCTGTGTACATGGATATGAGATACAAATGTACCAATGTAAGATAGCTAGGCGCTCTAGCAGAGAAGTAGCTATTAACGAGGAAGATTTTCAAGGCATTGTTAAATCTGTTGGTGATAATTTGAAGGAAATTGCAAAATCTCCTTCCTCAGAGATTCATGAAAGATTCCCTCGACATGAAATACTTGAAGCCATGAGTATTGTGTATCCTCAATTTTGGGCAAACCGAGATAACCCAAAATATTTTCATGCTTAGGTAAAAATCTTGATTGAACAATTTTTGAAAACTGTAACATACAATGAGTAGAAAATAGAAGGAATTTTAGATGAAGCTAAGCTTAGAAAAAAAATTAGGGATTTTGCAATAGCTATGAAGGACCAGTATAAATCCATGGGAAAGGACAAGGCCTTTGAACTAGGATCAATAAAAAATGTTTGGAAAAACTTAGGTCAGAGTGAAATATTGTGTGGTTTGTTATCAAAATATTTCAAACTTGCTGATTTATGTCAAACAATGATATTGGGTTCGGTGGAGGATGAGAGAGTTTTCAATACATTGGGGTTTTTGAAATCAAAGTTATAAGAAACAAACTAGACAAGAATCTAAAAAATTCTTTGAGGATGAAAGGAACTGCATATAATGTTAGAAATTTTCCTTTTGAAAGGGCACTTGCAATCTAGAGGTCCACATGTGAAAGAAGAGGGACCAGGTTGTGCAACATTCCAATTCTAAAGGCTGGTACTGGTGGCACTGATAGTGGAAATGCGATTGGGACAGATGACATTGAAAAAAATGACACAATGAATGTTGAATTTGAGACACAGGCCGAATAAAATGAAGAACATACTTGGAATAAAATTCAAAATGACTCTTTTACTTTATTTGATGATGAACGCCAATTTGAGGACCCCAAGTCCATTTGAGAAATGGAAGAGAATTAGTAGCTTTTAGGTATTTATACTACACTTCATGGATCCTAGGATCAGTTTCCAATTCCATTGTTCCATATTGTAGTTGATGATATATTTTATATTGTGTTCAATGAAATTGTGAATCATTGCACTTCATGATATTTTATTTTATATTGCACTTCATGAATCATATTCCAAAGTCAAATTGTAGTTGATGATATTTTATGTTGTATTCCATGAAATTGTGATATTTTATATTTTATATTGTATTTTATATTTTACATTAGTCCGTACATAACATTCAATGAGGTGTTATATGACGACGCCTTTGAAAGGTTAAGGCAAGATAAGTCCATAATGTCGTGTGGTCATTGAAACTTGGAACCTTAGAACCAAAGTCTGAAGTTTCAAAGTTTTCCAAACCTCTGACCCACCCACTAGAAAGATGACCAAGAAAGACTTGCAACTCAAAAAAGTGAACCATCAACCAAGTCGGGGAATCGGGAAGTTATGAAAAATTAGAGCTCCGTGACAAGGTTATAAAACTTTGAGGACTAGCGACTAAGGTTAAGAAAAGCACCAAAACTGCCACTTTGAGTGATAGTAACCACAACAATGAAACTAACCAAAAATCCATCATTCCAATTCCAATAATAGATAATCCACGAAAAAACTCCTCAGCAAAAGAAAAATAAATCCACACACCATAACTCTAACTCAAAGGTTAGGTCTAAAACACTTGCAACTCAATTTCTCAACAAAGTGAACCAAGTTGGGGAATCGGGAAGTTATGAAAATTTTGAACTCCACGACAAGGTTATAAAACTCAAAGGACTAGCGACTAAGCTTGTTTTGTTCCCTTATTTTGAGTCTATCCATATCTTCTCTCCAATTGTAACATTTTACATGAATTATTAATGAAATATGATCAATTATCTTTCATTAATCTTCTTTGTCATTAATATTATGCATTGATGTATGTTTTAATTTTGGATTTGGTTTAATCAACTAGTTAAAGTACCTTGATTAAAGCATGAATTCATATAAATGTTTAGTGGATATGCTAAGTAGTCATGGAGATTGAGTATTGATGTGTGAATTGTAATGCAATTTCACTAAGATTATGCATGCCTGGAATTAAAATCACCTTATAGTTCATATTTTAATTGTGTTAAAAGTAAAACTTGAGCATTTGCTCAGCAATTCATCACTCAACTCAATGTTTATTAGATTAATAACATATTAACAATAGTATTAGTAGCATATACAACATTGAACATCAACAATCATTTAAAGTGTATCTAGAAGTTGAAACCACTACTAGACTTTTTCTTTAATTAATTGGGCTTATTTATGCTTGAAATAATAGAAAATGTGTGATTTTCTTTCGTATGGTTTACGACATAGAGAAAACCCACTTCACAATTATTTCATTGAAGGGAAACCCTAGAGATCTCAATGCAAAGGAGAAAGAGATCTTGCAATAGGGTTCTCCTAGGGTCTGATTAGGAACTAAAGAGAGGTTCACCACTAAGCTAGGGCTTGGAAAGACAAATGCAATACAAATCAAAATACTTATATCTAACACAATGTAATCTTTCACTAAATGACCTAAAAATGCATGTAAAACAAAACAAAAAGCTACAAGAAGAAACATGTGCTCCTAGAAATTTGAAGATGACTGGATGAAGCTCTAAAATACTAAAAACACTAATTTTAAACCCTGTTGGGACTAATATGCCAGACTGGGAAATTTAGTCCCAGATTTGGGTTTTTGTGCAAGAACTAAAATCTAGAAAAAGGGTATTTGAAACTACAGAAATCTAGAAAATTACCTAAAATTCCTGATTCATATGCCAGAACTGGCATATTAGTCTAGTTAGGGTTTTCTAAAGCTTCAAAGTCTGAATGTGCTCTATAATGTCTACTTTGTCCTTCGTAGTTGGTTTCTAAATCTAAAACCCTGATTTGTAACCTGGAGAAGTCTTCCAAGTATCTCCACTGCAAGGTGACAACTTTGACAACTTTGAACACTTTGACAACTTTCTCCAAACTTGTTCTTCAATGTTTCTTCAACCTAGACCTGCAAATCACACACCAAAGAGAGGGAAAAAATGTTGTGTTGTTAGTGGAAAGGGGTTTGCCTTGGTCAAACCCTGTTTTGGTAATCAAACCTTGAAATGGAAAGAAATAGGAATGGAGAATGATGAATGAATAAAATATGATGTTGCAACTCACCAAACCCTAGTAATAAATTGTTGCAAGCATGTATGAAGTGGATCCAATGGATGTAGATCTTCTTTCTTGAATATGATAGATCTTGAAATGAATGGTAGCTTGAATCATGAAACCCTACATCACAATTATTAGCTCAAAAAAAAACATGATGCATGATGACTTTGACATGATGCTTGATACTTGAATAATGCTCCAAGGGTATGTGCAGGATCATGATAGGCCAAAAAGTGGCGATATGATGGGTATGTGGCTGACGACTTCTTTTTACTCAAAATTGATGAAATGAAAAGGGTTTTTAAAGGAGATTCTCAGATTCCACCAATATAAATTATGTTTTGCTTTGAATTAAATAATAAATAATTATTATTCATTTTCTATTTGAATTATGACCTAATTGATAGGTTGATTGAAAAACATCTATAGCTTTCAAATGGTATCACATTTTTGAATCTGAAACATGCATCACATTCTATGCTTCACATACTATAGGATTAAAAAAAATCATGAAGTTTTGACCAAGTTAAGGTGGCCAACATATGATTTTTATATTTTTAAAAGTTGTAATAAAAATTCATGATTAATTATTTACTTTGAAAAAATTACAAAAAGTATGCATCACATCGGACATGAGTCCTCTACTTATGTCTAAAATATTATAAAAAATATTATTATTTTATTGTGGTTAGGGTGGTTAAACGGACATCTACTTCTTATTTTTCCCTAAAATTTAAGTACTCTGCATTAAAATTTCAAATTTTCACCAAATAGATTTAAAAAAAAACCTAGTAGTTTAGAAACTACATTCAATTTGCTATAGATTCTATTACATATTTTTGAAATAATATAGATAACTTATTCAAATTTTTACATCAAGTTGCCTAACTCTAATTTTTCTAAATTTTTCACCACTTAAGGGCTTATTTTTTCCATGATGATCCTACACATACCCCCCAAAACACTTCATAATTTTCACTTGAATGCTCTTGTGAGCTCAAACTTGGTATATGTATGAATACTTGAACGCTTGGGGTCAAAATGAGTGAAAGAAACTTGTATTTATACTTAATTATGCAAAAATTCCCAAAATCACAACATTACAAACCGACATCAGATCTAGGATGATAAAATCCTGCCAAGAATTTGAATTAATTTTAATTTTGGGCCACACAAGACTCATATGCCCAAGGTGGTGTATAAGTCTCATTAGGCATAAATTATGGGACCAATTTCAAAAATTCTTAGAAAGGTGTAAAATCAAGATCAACACCCAAAACCCTAGGTGGGACCCATACGCCCAAGGTGGTGTATGAGTCCCAGACCACCAAATATGGGCCACACAACCTAAACTTGAATTATGATTGGATGTTGATTTATGTTGGGATCATCCTCGAAAAGATGCATTAAATGAGGCTTGTGGATGCAAAATAAGGCCAATTAAAGTATAAAGAAGCCCAATTATTTATTAAAACTGTAGAAAAGTGTGAAAGTGGTTTACAACACTTTACAAAACTCTAAATAAGGCATCAATAAGCTCATTTAGTTCACAAAGGCCCAAGACCTAATGTGAATATGTTAGACATATTACAACACTAAATTAAGGTCATGTTAGGGAGTACTTTTTTGTCATTACAATGCCTTAATTCATCCCATTTTGCATCTACAAGCCTTATTTAATGCATCTTTGTGTGGATAATCCTAACATTTATCAAATAACCAATCATAATTCATTGTTTTGGGTCATGTGTTCCTGATGTAGTGATCTGGGACTCATACACCACCTTGGGTGTATGATTCCCACCTAGGTCTTGGGACCTAATTTTAAATTTCACATTAAACAAGACACTTCTTGGAGTTTGTTTCCCATGTTTAAGCCACTGGGATTCATACACCACAATTGGTGTATGAGTCTCGCTTTAAATAGGACCTATTTTGAATTTAATTCTTGGCAAGATTTTATTCTCCTAGATCTAATGTTGGCTTATAGTGTTGTAATTTTGGGAATTTTGGCATAAACAAGTATAAATACAAGGTTATTTCACATAGTTTCATCCTAAAACTTCATAAGCAATCAAGAGCGCCTTCACAAGAGCATTCAAGGGTATATTCTTCATCATTTGTTGTATCAATTCAAGATCCATCATCATCTTAAAGGCATAATACATTAAACATGTTGTTGAGGGTATGTGTAGGATCATCATGGAAAAAAAATAGGCCCTTAAGTGGAAAAAAATCAGAAAAGTCAAAGTTAGGGAACTTGACATAAAAATTTGAATAAGTTATCTATATTATTTCAAAAATATATAAAAATAGAATTTATAGCAAATTGAATGTAGTTTCTAAACTACTAGGTTTATTTATTTTAAAAATATTTGGTGAAAATTTGAAATTTCAATGCAGTAGTACTTAAATTTCAGGGAAAAAATAAGAAGTAGGTGTCTGTCTAACCACCCTAACCACAATAAAATGGTAAAAAAAATTATAAGATTTTAGATATAAGTAGAGGACTCATGTCCGGATGTGATGCATTAAAAAAAAATTCCAAGTAAATAATTAATTGTGAATTTTTTATTACAACTTTTAAAAAATATAAAAATTGTATGTCGACCACCTTATCTTGGTCAAAACTTCATGAAATTCAATTTTCTTTTTTTTTTAATCCTATAGTATCTGAAGCATAGAATGTAATGTTTAGGATTCAAAAATGTGATACCATTTGAAATCTATAGATGTTTTTCAATCAACCTATCAATCAAGACTTTAGTCATAATTCAAATAAAAAATGAATAATAATTATTTATTAAATTTAAAGTAAAGCATAATTTATATTGGTGGAAAGTTGAAAATCTGCTTTAAAACCCCTTTTCATTTCATCAATTTTGGGTAAAAAAAATCGTCAGCCACATGGGCCATCATATCACTTACATATTGCCACTTTTTGGCCCATCATGATCCTGCACATACCCTTGAGCTAGTGTTGTGATGTAGCATTCAATATCCAAGTTAAGAATTTTTCTACATCTATTTCAGGATCAAGATCTACATTCTTCATGGCCACTTCATGTTAGATTGCAAATTTACATTTCAAGACATCATTCAAGGTATCATTGTTCATGTTTCCACTAGTAGAATTTGGCAAATAAATGATTATGTGACTAAAGCTTTTAGTCACAAAAAATAAAAAATGACTAAATTCTACTTTTTTTGTAACTCAACTATAAATGAGTAAATAAATGACTAATTTGCTTGTTCACTAAAAATTATTTAGTCACACAGATAAAAATGAATAAATATTTAGTCATTTATTTAGTCACAATCCATTTGAATAAATCATTTAAGGAATCAAGAATATAGCCTGCCAAAATACTCTAAAACTTTAATAAACATATTCTAAAACATTCGTCGAAATCTTATTTTCATGTGTAACCCATCAGGATGGAGTTTTTCATTTTAATAAGCATACTCTAAAACCTTCGTTGATACCTTATTTTCAGGCATAGCCTGCCAAAATGGAGAAGTGTTTTAGTAAAGAATGATAGAGAATGGTAAGGAGATGTGCACGACATGAGGCATAGGATTCATTGCTACTTATCTCATTCTCGCTCTACTCAACAAGGGTTACATTGTTCATGCTAATGTTTGTAATCTAGGTATTTTATTGACATATATTTGCATAATCTCAAATTCCTTTAAATGCTTTTGAAGTATCAATGTATCCTACATAGGGTTTAGAATGATTTCTTTTAATTTAAAAAAATAAATAAATGATGTATTTTCCTGCGATTAGATAATATGGAGATCTCCTAAATCTTCCCCAACACATTGTCCTCTTTTGCATTGTATTCATTACTCCAGTTGCTAGGGTTTTGCATGTGACATCTTTAATATCTTCATGATCCAATGACTTTTAAATAGATTTCAATCTTTGATTTAATATTTATCATGGTAACCCTTGAGTTCCATAATCCACCTTCAATCTCTTTTAAGAACGTTGTCTTAAGCTAGACTGCATAGTACATGCATATAAAGAAAGTCCTTCATACCTTCCATTGTTCCAAACGACCACTCGTTGCCTTACTTAAAATGTTGCCTCCATAAGCACAATAACATGTTTTAAAATCATGGTTGCTAGTGATTGACCATTAAGGTCACTACTTTCATCAAGATACAATGAGATTTTTGTCTTCAAACTCAAGGCATTATGCAAGATAACATTATGAATTGTTTTTTGTGTACAATTTGATTTTCTTGCACATTTACTACTTTTCTAACTTCCTTTAAGACTAGATATTGCACCCTCAACTGCAATCTCAAACAACTCACTTACTATCACTTGAAGATTCCTTTCATGAGCATCCTTCTATAAAATCAAACTATTCCCTATAGATTGCCTACTTACTTATAACTACAGGGGACTCATTGTTTCATGGTATTGTGGGTCTTAAGATCCTTCAACCTTATTGTCACTACTTCACAATCCACAAGGTATTATTCACTATTCTCTCATCTTTGATGAGTCTCAAAACATTGCTCAAACATGAAATCCACTACCTCCATTATACAATGGCTAAGAAGAAACATTGAACTTGTGATTACCACTATTACTTTGTTTGGATAGTCATTCCTTGATTGCATTTTCCTTGTCTAACACTACCAATAGCATTTGAAAAACCCTTAAGGCTAGTAAGGGGGTAAGAGGACTCACTATTAAAATCTCCACTTTATTATGCAAGGTTTGAGCTTTATTATCTTGTCACTACTCAGCCTCTTTTTGACTATCACACCTCAAGTGATTGTCATTCTTCTTACCATAGATTGCATTTACAAATGTCACTGAGCTACACAATGTGCTTGTTATTGGCTACAATGTCTCAATCTTTTTGGTATTGCAACCTCACTAATTCACTAGAGTTATGGTTTATGTTTCTACGGAGGCCTAGGGTTTGTACCCTAGTCATGCTCTTACCAATGATTCTATTGGTATTAAAAAACAACCTTAAATCTTGAGTTAGAAAATTAGTTATCTTGACAGGGTTGTGTTATGATCTTGGATTGTATCCTAGATTGTGTGGGAAGCTTGTGTTTGATCATTAAGGTATGTAAACCTAATCAAGGAAATGTATCCTATATAGCATGGGTCTTGCTTTAATACTTTCCATAATAGTTATTAGCAAATCACATTATTATAGTTTGTGGTAACCCAAGATTTCATTCAAGTATGCAAAAAACTTGGTTTGTAGTTTAAGTTGTACACTTTCAAGTAACATTCATAAGGTTTTGAAAATATTGATCACTCTCTAGAATAGCCCATTAAGCATGGGTTGTGCTTGAATGCACTATATAATTGATATAACACAACCACTTTGCATATCAACCAGAGTTATAGGCTCTTTATTGTTGGAAATAGGTTGCCATTAAATTGCAAATCCTAAACATTAATTATTTCATGTATCTCCTTGTTTCTTGGAATGTGTTCAACAACACTAAGATTATTGTGAGATTAATATTTGATGAAATAATCATGATTATTGACATTTGTAATAGAAGAATGCATGAGGTCATATTAAACTTGAGTTGATGAGTGCAGGATTGCATGGGACATGATCATATAGGATTAAGGTATACTCATGTTTGAGCTTTATTATCAGTACTGTGAGTGATATGTTGATTCTCTACACAACATTGCAGCTATAGGGTCCCTAAATGAGGGAGTCTTGACACATTGTATCCTAGATCATCACCTAATCAAGGAATGTATCTATATAGCATAATACTGTGCAAGATGTATGCCACACTTCACAAGGTTAAGATAATGATCAGAATATGTATTAAAGATTTTGCTTGAATTATAGATATAACACAACCAAGCTAAGAAAACACCTCATTTTTCAACATTTATTGCAGCAAGAGGTAATCGCTCTTAGATCATGCTATCATTACATCATAGCCTATTAAACTTGAGTCAACCTGAATGCACCCAATGATAATTGAAACCTAATTGTGATGATAGTGATTTATACATGAATTGTGCTCATATGAGTGCCTCCATTTCTCTCACAACATAGCCACATTAAAATTGGGTCACACATGAATACATCATGTATTTGTTATAGCACAACTGTGCCAGATGACCAATAGAGTTACAGATCACATAATTATAGTCACAAGAATTTTTTCGTTAGTTGTGCTCTTATGGTGATTCCATTATCGTTATAGTATAACCCTTTGGACTTATATTGCTCAAATGCTTACATTGCTTAATTTGTCTTTGGATGGATGGCTTGATGGATTTTTTGTGATTTATACAACTTTTTTTTTATAGTAAATGACATTAGATTGTTTTTGAAGATGAAATGATTTATTAATTATGGTTTTATGATGATCTTGAGTTTTATTTAGAAGGGGTTAATATGTGGCATTTTTATGTGTAGGAAGAATAGATTGTGATGCAATGTTCAGGTATGGATGCTTTAGGAAAAGTTGGATTGTTATCGGTGACATAACCAAGTTGGAGAGTACCTTGAGCTAGTGTGAAACACTTCCACGAGTTTTCACTGGGAAGCAGAACCTAGGTGTAGGAATTTCTAAATATCCAACAGGGTAAGTTCCTACATTCTAAAGAAAAAATCATAAATTTTACTGGTCCAATTGGAGATCCAATTTGAGGTCGTGAAGCTCTGACAAAGAAAGTTCCCACATTCTAAAGATAAAATTATAAATCCGCTTGGTCCAATTTGAGGTCCAATTGTAAGGATTTGTCTTTTTAATTATACTTTCTAACATTTGGCTTGATACACATTGTTACTTTAGAATTATGTTATTTCTTTTCTTCTAATGTTTTCAATCCTCATTTCAAGGAAGAGCTCCGAAGATGGTTCCTTCATATGGAGACTGTACCTTTTTGCTATAGGTTCCGTCTATAAACACCAAAAGCTTAGGTACTATCATACTCAAGTACATCAGAGTTTGAGGTGAATTGCACTTAGTATTTATGTTGATATGGATATGTTATAGCCTGTAGTTAATTGTTGTAGCATAATAGATAAGCCAAATAGTTGTTCATGTACCATTATTTCAAATTCTAAATTGTTATACCTTATTCTAGGAGCAAATCATAGGGAAAGTCTATACATAAGACACCATTGTTTCAAATTCAAAATTGTTGGCTCTTTCACAATTGTTTGCTTCATTTATTAAATGATCTAAGATAGTCTGCTATATAGAAGATGCTCTCAAAATCACAGTAAAATCCTTTATTCTAGGATGATTGTTTAGAATCTTTCCCATCATAACAATGAAAAAAAGCATTAGTCATTAACTTGAAATTTGCAATCTGAGTTTCATCAAATTCTACTTTTCCACTCTCTTTTCCATTCTAAATTTTATTCCCAATTTCATCCATGGAGAACTTCCTTAGCCTGTACATCCTGTTGTTACCCATAACTTTACTAGATGTTGAGGATAGCTTCAATTTTTTACCCAAGCATTAATTGACAAAATTTTTCCTTACCAGATCTTGATCTAGTAAGGTCGAATTTTGTCAATTAATGTTTGGGTAAGAACTAGAAGCTATCCTCGACACCTGGTAAAGTTATGGCTAATAGGGTATGTGCAGGATCATCATGGAAAAAATAGGCCCTTAAGTGGCAATGAAATTTAGAAAAATCAAAGTTAGGCAACTTGACGTAAAAATTTGAATAAGTTATCTATATTATTTCAAAAATATGTAAGAATAGAATCTGTATAAAATTGAATGTAGTTTATAAACTACTAGGTTTATTTAAAAGAAAAATCTATTTGGTGAAAATTGAAATTTCAATGTAGTAGTACTTAAATTTCAGGGAAAAACTAAGAAGTAGGTGTCTATTTGACCACCCTAACCACAGTAAAATGATAATTATTTTTTATAAGATTTTAGATATAAGTAGAGGACTCGTGTCCTGATGTGATGCATTTTTAAAAAAAAAAATTCCGAGTAAATAATTAGTTATAAATTTTTAATACAACTTTTAAAAAATATAAAAACTCATATGTCTAACCAACTTAACTTGGTCAAAACTTCATGATTTTTTTTTTAATCCTATATTATGCGAAGCATAGAATGTGACACATGTTTCAGATTAAAAAAATGTGATACTATTTGAAAGCTATAGATGTTTTTCAATCAACCTATCAATTAGGAATTTAATCATAATTCAAATAGAAAATGAATAATAATTATTTGTTAAATTCAAAGTAAAACATAATTTATATTGGTGGAAAGCTGAGAATCTCCTTTAAAAAACCTTTTCGTTTCATCAATTTTGGGTTAAAAAAAAGTCGTTAGCCACATACCCTACACACACCCATCATATCGCCACTTTTTGGCCCATGATGATCCTGGACATACCCAACAATAGGATCTACAAGCTGAGGACGTTCTTCATGGATGAATTGAGAATAAAATTTAGAATGGAAAAGAGAGTGGAAAAGTAGAATTTGATGAAACTCTTGCAAAGTTCATATTAATGAATGATGCTTTTGTTCATTTTTATGATGGGAAAGATTTTGAACAATCATCCTAGAATAAAGGATTTTACTATGATTTTGAGAGAATCTTCTATACAACAGGCTATCTTAGATCAAATAAATGAAGTAAATAATTGTGAAAGAGCCAACAATTTTGAATTTGAAACAATGGTGTCTTATGTATAGACTCCCCCTATGATTTACTCCTAGAATAAGGTATAGCAATTTTGAATTTGAAACAATGGTATATGAATAACTATTTAGCCTATTTGTTATGCTACAACAATTAACTATAGGTTAGAACATATCCATATCAACATAAAATAGCAGGTGCAATTCATCTCAAACTCTATTGTGGTAATTGTTTTGTAGGAATTTTGCACTCCATGAACATTCTCTATGCACATTAGTATGTTAGTTATTATCTCGATCTCCTTTGTGATCAAAATAACAGTGAAGTTCATTGCATAACTCATGACTAATTTGCAATGCTATGATCCAGTGCTCTTTTACTTCTTACTCAAATGTTGTGTTCTCAATCACCGTGTGAAAATGACTTAGAGGACAAATCTTTGTCACCATTTGACAGTAACTTTCATTGTTTTTGGACTGTTTGTTATGGTTCAATCACCATTTGACAGAGTTCTTCCTTTCCCAATCCTATAGGATAGAGGATAATTCACAATTTACAACTCTCTAACAATGATCACCAAGTGGATTTTTATCAAATATTGTAGTTGCAAGTTCCACTTCAGATCACCAAAGCCTTCACCAAAAAAAATTGCACAACCACCGCAACACCGCACGGTTGTTGTTGGGCCTTCACGGTGATGTGAATGGATCATTAAGACCTCCATGCTACCTTGTCCCACTCTTCTCTCTTCCCTGTTCCATCTTTGTTTGGGTTTCCTAGATCATTGTACAAATCGTAATCATACACTCTATCCCACTCTTTTCTCTTCCCTATTCCATCTCCTATCAAGTTTGTCAACTCCTCATTCCTCCACTTTAACAGGGTTGGAGGAGTCTCGCAAGGGAGATAACTCTACAAAAAAAACAACTTTCTTATGGATCATGTAATCTACGAAAAATAAGTTTTATGGTCAAAAATATATATCCTAATGATCTATGTGTTTACCCTATTGGAGAAAAAGATTCAATCTTTTTTATAGTGAGATGCAGGATACACCGAAGAATAGATCTAAAAATATCATATTTTAAAACCTTCAGATCTTTGAGATCGTTGTAGATTTGATTTGATTTTTGTACAACTGGACGGATCTAAAAAACTATTCCTTAAAAATGATGTAAATGAAAATGTTATTTGTTCAGAATAATCTAAGGGTTTTATTTTTCACTTGCACTATTTTTTTTGTCTACCTTAAGATAACCGTTAAAATTATCATTTTGTTAATCATAATATTTCATTGTATATTTGTATTTTGTTAGATTGTATTAGATAGTTAATGGTTAAGTTTTAAAAAAATAAATAAATTCAGCATAATATACTTTCCATGTACTTCTTTTCATCACTTGTAAATCTAAATTTTTGTTACTTTTTGTGATCATCAAAAATAGAGATTATTTTAGTCTATGTGAAATATTTTCATGCATGTTTGAGATCTCTACAAGGTGATGAAAAAGGCCCTAGGGTTTGGTAGGGTTTTGAGTATCATTATTGTTTTGATGGTAATGTTCTCACTAAGTTCTCTCCTTGCCCAAATATAGTCACATGAGAAACTACCATGATGCTCTTGACTGTAAATTACTTTGTTCTCCCTAACTTCTCACTACAGGTCTGATTGTTCAACTCTACCAAATTCCCTTCCATCTCAGTGTCTTTTCATGCTCTTACATCTATTCTCTTATGAATTTATTCTTATTACTCTAAAAGCTATCACTAGGTCTATTATGATTGTTAGGTCTTTGAGGGTATATGATTTTCTACTATGAACTCTTAGATTTTCATACTTTTGATGAAAATTCTCCAAGGATGTTTTCTCACTAACTTAACTCTTTGTATATTCTCCATTATGCATTGAAAATTCATGGTTTCTAGTTAACTATTTATTGGTGTAACCATTGCCATGTTTCTTGGGACTATCATCCCTATAGGATAGTTTCCTTATAGATTTGAATGTAATTTAAAAGGTTCCCATAAATATTAACAAGTTTTATAAGAATGTTGTGTCAAGGTAATAGATGGTCATGAAAAATTCATAATACTGCCATACTGCAAGAGCCAAGAAGACATAGTGTGGTGTAGCAGTAACATCCTGCATTACCACAAAGGTTGAGCAATAAATGTGCAATATGGAGGTAAATCAAATACTTCTCCCACATCCCTACAAGAACCAAGAAGACACAATGTGGTGTAACAGTAACATCTCGCATTACCATGAAGGTTGAGCAATAATAGTGTGGTGTAGCGGTAACATCCTGCATTAGTGCAAGGATCATGTAAAAATGGTGCGGTGTCATGGTTAAACTATAAAATGAAATATCACATTTCTTTGAGGCATTTTTTTGAAATAGTTCACTTTCCTTGTGTATATTGCTTCCACATTTTCATGTATGTCTAGCAAGGAACTTGTAACTACAACATATGACAAAAAAATCCTTGTTGTTATGCTTTGATGGATGTCCTTCATTATTACTGGATATTTGATGTAGTGCACATTATTATAGTGTAAGCCTACTTTTCAGATTGTTTAATTTAGCATTACCAATATTCTATGTAAGAACAATGTCCCTATTTAAAATGATGGAAACAATTCACATCTCTCAGAACAATTTCTCTTGCAATAATCTTGGAGATGAATTTAGATGTAGTGTGAAAATCAGAACATACTCGAAGGTTTTTAAAAATTCTAATATTTGTACCAGGGGCCATGTTTAACAAACCAAATGAAATTACTAACTTTTCATTATGGTGGCAGATAAATGATTCTTTTTTCTTCTATTCCACAACATTAAGTAAAAGTCTTGAATCTAGAAATACCCTGCTGTCTTCATTTTCCAAGCCAATTTCTCCAATTTTGCATAGATCTCCCATGTTTGTGGATATGATCTGTCTCCTACACAAAAAAACATGTACCATTTTATGCCCTTCAATTCAACTACATGTAGGTATCTTTTTAATTCCTCTATCTTTGATCAATATCCTTACTATTTGAACCTCACCACACCCTCCCGCTTCTGCATAGATGTTTTATAGAAGAACATAAGTTGCAACATTTTTAGGATCCAACTAAAAAACTAGTGTTGTTGGAAAAAAAATAGTGTTGTTGGAATACTCAACCTATATTCATATATGATCCATACGAACCAAAGGTTTAACTAGCATCTCAGTAATAATGTTTAGGGTGTCCTCAAGATAGCCAGTATGAGCATGAAGGTCAACCATGCACACCTAATGATCAACTATATATGTAATGCAATAAGGGTTACTGACATGTGAAGTATGTGCAACCCTCATCCACTTAACCTACATGACTGCATGTATCTAGGACACAAGCAAAGTTTACAATGTTGATGTTCTAGAGTGCATTAATTCAAAGATTTTGAGAGCTTGCTTGCAAAATCCATTTTCTGCACATTTTGCAATCATGTCATTTCATTCCATGAGATGACATATCTTTAAGGAATTCTGTCAAACAATTCATTTTGTATTACATTTTGGTGTCAAATCTTTGGTAATTATGGTTAGTTTCATTACATTCAAATTCTGAATTATGGGAAATTATATATAGTAAATAGATTAATGGTTGTTTGGATAGTGAAATTAGCTCTCTTAGAAATTAACTAAAATATCTAGAAGGATTATTTTAATTAAAGAGGATTTTGTGGTTATTTTTGTAACAATGATTTTATAGTGCAACTATCTTTCTATTTTCATTCAAGATACAAGTAATCAAATTCAAGCACATACCAAGAAGACGGTACTCTACTTCAAACCCTTAACCTCAATTAGTTTAGTCTGCTTACATGGGGATATTAAGGAAGTTGCCAAAAAATGAATATATATCATTTTTTATTTGTGAAGGAGAATCCTGTGAGATTCAATATGGCAGTGGATCAATATTTGGTTTCTTAAGTAAAGATGATGTCACAGTTGGGAAACTTGTTGTGGAACATCAGGTTAGTAATTTTTGGATATTAAGGCTTCCTAGTTAGATATCAAAGATATTTTCTCATCAACTTAATTTGGAATTTATGTATAAATGGATTCTTCCATGGTGCAAGTCTTTACTCAAACAACACATGAACCAAGGTTGACATTTTTGTTGTCTAATTAAGTTTGATGGAATTCTTGGGCTAGGTTTCCAAGAAATTTCTATTGATAATGTTGTTCTAGTCTAGTTAGTGTTGATAGCCTTCATTCTATAATGTCAACTTCATTCTATAATCTGAGCATATCACCTTTCTTAAACTTTGAACAAGGTTCTAAAATAAAGGGTTCAATATGCATATTTCAGGCCTATGTTGAGCACTTTGTTTAAGGAATTTGTTGACAAGAATACAATTTTTAAATTGATTTATCTTTTTGTTGTGTTTGGACTTTTGTAAACTTACAATATATAATGCTCTTTTATTCTTTCTGAATTGAAACTAATAGTAATTTTGTTGATTGTATTGTGGCACAACTTCATTCATTGTAGAAAAGGAATCACCCTATTGCTTATATCAAATGGCACATTGCATATAAAAGAGGAAATATTCTAGCTGGGTTATTGTTCACAACATTGAAGGAGAGAGCTTCATATATGGGACATGATCAACACTTTCCTTCTTGGATTCTACACATTACAACTTGCTCCAAGAAGATTTCCCACATTGTAGAAGTTTCAAGAGATGAAAAGGGCATGTGGTTGCATTGAAGGGCTTCAAGCATGCATTTCTATCATTGCAGAAGTTTTTGGAGAAGTTTCTTTCTTGCAATAATTTTTGTGCAATATTGTAACTTAGATTTTTCAGTCGTGGCTGAAAATAAAAATTGTAATACTCTATTTCTAAGTTGTAATTAGAAAACCTTTCTTTTATTAATAAAGTTCACCAATTTTTCCTTCTTAATGGTTGTCTTATTGTGTGCAATTGATGATTGATGTGTATTTTTGTGTTTTATGCTTAAAACCTCAAATATTAGTCAATTAAAATGACTAAATATAATACTAATTGACATCAATTAATAATTAAATTAACTAAATATACTACCAATTGACAAAAATCAGTGAACGGTGAATAAAAACAACTGAATTAGTGACTAGTTAACAACAATTAATGACTAAATATATCAGTGAATAAAAAATGAGTAAATAAGTGGGGTATGTGCAAGATTATGATGGGCCAAAGAGTGGCAATATGATGGGTTTTTGTAGGGTATGTGGCTGACGACTTTTTTTACCCAAAATTGATGAAACAAAAAGGGTTTTTAAAGGAGATTCTCAGCTTTCCACCAATATATATTATGCTTTACTTTGAATTTAATAAATTATTATTATTTATTTTCTATTTGAATTACAACTAAAGTCTTGATTGATAGGTTGATTGAAAAATATTTATACCTTTCAAATGGTATCACATTTTTTGAATCCAAAATATGTGTCACATTCTATGCTTTGCATACTATAGGATTAAAAAAAAAGAAATGAATTTCATGAAGTTTTGACCAAGGTGGTTAGACATATGAATTTTTTTATAAGTTATAATAAAAAATTCATAATTAATTATTTACTTGGAAAAAAATTACAAAAAAATATGCATCACATCGGGACATGATTCCTCTACTTATATCTAAAATATTATAAAAAAATATTATCATTTTATTGTGGTTAGGGTGGTTAGACAGACACCTACTTATTTTTCCGTGAAATTTAAGTACTACTACATTGAAATTTCAAATTTTCACCAAATAGATTTTTTTTATTTAAACAAACCTAGTAGTTTAGAAACTACATTCAATTTTCTACAAATTCTATTCTTACATATTTTTGAAATAATATAGATAACTTATTCAATTTTTTACGTCAAGTTGCCTAAATCTGATTTTTTTGATTTTTTTGCCACTTAAGGGCCTGTTTTGTCTGTGATGATCCTGCACATACCCGGTGACCAAATTATAGCAATCAATGACTAAATCAACAACTAAATAAGTAACTAGTTAAATATATCAGTGAATACAAAATAACTAAATAAGTGACCAGATTACAACAATCAATGACTAAATCAACAACTAAATATATCAATGAAAATAAAATGACCAAATAAGTGACCATATTGCAACAATGAATGACTAAATAAATGACTAAATATACTACCAAATAAATCAATCAAAACAACTAATAAATGACTAAAAATGGTTTATTCATCAATCTGGTCACATTATATGTGACTTGTAATAAAATACTAATGGTCACATGACCAAGTTCAATCATTTATAAGCAATTTTTAGTAGTTTTTTTAGTAACTTTTACTGTTGTTTTTGTACTAGTGTTCATGTTTCATTGTTTCATCATAAGGTTTAATTACCTAAATGGGGTTTCACTAAGGAAAAGCCCTATTTCCTAACAAAACAACACTTTTTTTCTCTCTTTGTGTGATTGCAGGTTGAAGAAAAAGTGGATTTGAAGCCTGCAAAAGTACCAAAATAATAAAGTTGCAAAAGTTATCAAAGTTATCATGAAAATTTTTCAAGGCTCACGAAAACTTGGATCTAGAGAAAAATATCCAACCTATCTGTACATGAAACCAATGGGAAAAGGCTTATTTAATCTATACTCATAGGCACACAAAGTTTCACTTCAAAATTTTGCTCCTGAGACACTTTGCAATAGTGTGGGCATATGAGTCCCAGTATTGCTTTTTTTCCAGTCTTTTGTAGATCGAGAAAAATCATCAGGAGGTCTTGAACCCTTCCCATAAATCCTATACTAGGACTAAATTACCTAATCTGGCGTATGAGTCCCAGTGACCATTAAAAGTTAGAATTGTAGGGTTTCAGATCTGTTTTGACCACATCTTCCTTCTAGGTACCTTTTTGTACTATTCTCTTTTATCAATTTGATTTCATGTTCTTAATTCCCTAGGTTTCATATCTAGATCTCTACATTGCTTTCATTCCATTTCTTTCCAAGCCTTTGCTTGGTGGTGAACCCCCTTTTAATCTTTAATCACACCCCTAAGACACCTTATTACAGATCTCTTTCCCTCATTCCCATCCCTATATTGAGATCTCTAAGGTTTCCTTGAATGAAACTTGATAGAAATTGGTGGTTCTATCTCCTAAAGCATAAAGCGACAATTTTTGACATTTTAGTATTTATACTTATTTATGCCAAATTTCTTGAAATTACAACACTATAAGCTGACATCAGATCTAGGAGAATAAACCCCCACCAATAATTGAATTCAAAATATGTTCGAGCTAAGCAGGACACATATGCTAGTTGGGGCATATGAGTCCTAGTAGGCTAAGCTTGGGACACAAATTTCAAGAAATATTTAGTTTTATGCTAAATTTAGGACCAGGCCCCAAAAAAATAGGTGGGACCCATACACCCAAGGTGGTGTGTGAGTCCTAGATCACTAAATCTAAGCCATACAATCCAAAATCATTAAATTATGATTGGTTATTTGATATGTTTCGAGATTATCCTCATAAAGATGCATTAAATAGGGCTCGTGGATGCAAAATAGGACCAAATAAGGCATAAAGAAGCCCAATTTTAGCAAGGAGGGCCCAAAAAAGTGTGAAAATGTAAAGGGATACATTTTTTTACATTAAATTTAGCCCCCACTTTAGTGAGAGGATGAACTTGCTTCAAACTCACACTGAAGTAGACAAAACTTGCATCAAAAGGGGTCCAAGTGTACCAATTCTAGTAAGAGAGGATGACAATGATCAAGAGGGTTGCACAAGCCCCCAAGATCAAGATCCTATGGAAAACCAACATAGGCACAAGAGAACACACACAAAAATAATGTAAGGAGCAACAACAAGGAACAATCATACACTGCTAAAGACAAAGAGAAAGAAAAAAAAACAAAAGGGTGGATCAAGCCTTGACTGTTTGTCCTGCACGCTATGGATCAGATCTAAGTTGTTTGTCCAAGAAAATTTACAAGTGGAACATGATTTCCAATATGCAAAACAAACACATCCTCATAAGGGCTAGTGGAACCTCAGGTCATCCACTAGGTGAACCCCCAACAAGACGCATATGCATGTGGCCGATATGCACTCACATAGACAAGCAAGTGGCTAAGGGAAACTCACGCCTAAGTTCAGCCCCCATACGTACAACCATACCAAAGCTATACCACCTAATAACTTTGATAAGGTGTCACACAACATGAGAAACAAGATTCATGAGGCAAGCAAAGCTTTGTATGCTTGACAACCATGAATAGACGGGATGGATCCATGGGAAAGAAAAGTGTGTTATGCAAGGTGGCCATATAATAGATGTTTTAAATGAAAATTAGTGTAAGGTATGTTCAAAGGAGTTTTTCTTAGTTCATGTAAGGTCTTAACGTAGATAACATTGTGCCTAATGTCTCAAAGAGACGACTAATCAAAGAATAGAAGATTCACAACTTAGGGGATGTAGTGTGTCACATCAAGCCACTAAGAGGAATATAATATGCTAAGAGAGAGCATGCTCTTGAGGAACATCACACCTAATTTCACCACAAATCGAAAGATGCATCGCATGAAGTAAGAAGACTAGACAATGAAACATGAGTCAAATAATGCCAATGTATGCCCCCACCTTAAAGAGATTGCTAAACACCATGCTATGATAAATTACTTTAAAGTAGCAAATGATAAATGCTAACAATAAAGAGGACATGAGAGATTATTTGGAAATCCCTATGCCAAGTCATATGTTTCCAAATGAAGCTATGTCATGAAAAGGGGTTACCCCCAAAATTAAATCCCAAAATTACATAAGGGATCCATGGATTCGGGGGCAGTATGTCTTTGCTACAATGTTTTTATAGAGCTCAAAACTGTCATCATTCCCCAAATACTCATGGAACATGAAGAATGATACAAAGAGAGTGAAAAAAAAAGAAAAAAAATTGAGTCAACATGGAAGAGACTTAAATTTTTCAACGCCTTGCATCATCCCCAAAAGGAAAACACAAAACAAAGAAAATATAAAAAAATTTATTTTGGGTCAACATGGAAGAGACCTAAATGTCTTGACACCTCAAGTCATCCCTAAAAGGAAAACACAAGACATATGTAAAGAATAAAGTTTTTATGACATATAGAAGAATGTAGATACAAATAGAGGAATGTCACAAAGAGAGAGGTACATCAAACAAAATGATATAGGGAGATCACATTATGCACATGGAATCACACACATAACATGAAAAAGAAAACAATGCAAAAGACTAGTAAGGAACATGTGAGTCAACCTATTAGTAGGTCATCTACATCCCAACCTTCATTGTATAAGGAAGGTGAAAAACTAGCCAAAGGGACAACAACAAGTTTGCTACTAGGATAAGGCTATCTAATTCTTTCCCCCACTGTGTGTAGGACAAGGATGAGCCAAGATGAATGATGATATGCTGCTCCTTGCACAAAGGAAATGATTTGCAATGAATGTAAAACATGCAATAGTGAGTATGCTATGATCCTATAACTACTACATGGCAAGAAGCAACACCTATTTTTATTGATGCATATCTAATGAGGTGGATGCATGAAGCTGGGTTACACTTTTTTGGCCAACTTCAAAAAAATTTGAAAATAACATAACATGATCGCGTTATAACGTGCTTGCATTGTTGCATTTTAAAAGAAAAAAAAGTGAAAGCTATTCATTTTCTCTTTTTTGTTTTTCTGCTCTGCCCGCGGCCAAAAACCCTCATTTTCATGCTCACGTTCTAGAAGGAGGCATTCTACAAAATTCATCAACAATAATTTCTTTTTGTTTGCAAAGATGGCACCACAATGACAAAGAGATGTAGGAGGTAAGTATTGTTTGCTATTTGTTTTGAATTTCTTAGTTTCAAGTTGATTTTGTTTGTTTTAGGTTAGATTTTTTTTTTTTTTTTTAATTTGTAGGAGATGCAAATAATCCTACAAATCCTAAAAATCCTCAACAAGAAGAATAGGAAAATCCTCCTCAACATAATCAACATCCCCCACTAATCACTCAACACCCTCCTGGCTCTCAACAAAATTTGAGTGAAATTGAAAACAACAAAAAACAAATTGAGGATCTTATTAGTAGGTTGAGTGATCCAAATGCTTCAATCATAGAAAGAATGACACTAGAAAATTCAATGAAAGAGATGTTAAAAAATGTAGATTCAATAACCCAACAAATAACGGGATGGCAAGATAGGAGGCAAGCAGCTAGGGCATATTATGCAGATAAACTATCATATAAACAAGTAAAAGATTTAAAAATTACTAAAGGTGATTTGTGCTCTCTATTCACTGACCCTAGAACAAATAAAAATCTTAGCCTCAATTCGAAGAGGTTTCCTATTCATTGGTGCCACCACCAAGAGATTAGGAACCATTTTTATGATAGGAGGTACTTGGTCTTTGATTACCCACCGTGCAACAATTGTGAAGTCCCCCAATATTTTCTTAGGAAACTCTACAGTGAGTTCATATTGAAACAAATCTCAAATTATTTTGATATGAGGGAGTTCCATGGGAGAGGTGGGGGTTGGCTCAGGCTAGGCCCGTTGCATAGCCATATCCTATGCGGCAAGGGAGACGACCTCTTGCTAGGCCGCCTCGTGAGCACATTGTTATGCCTGTCATTGTGAAGGAGAGTGCCAATGTAGAGAAATTACAGGCAATCAATACTTTGACCCAAAGTGTCATCCATCATACTAGCCCTATTATATAGCATCATCCAAGGGAGTCTTCAAGTGGTGTCCTTCGAACCCATGTGTGTCAATCTTGCGAGGCAACTTGTTCATATGACCCCACCTGCACTTAGGAGGCTAGTACGCAGGATCCATATGCTGCCATGAGGATGGAGAGGATGACTGATATTTTGCATCGTGCATATGTCATTAATAGTCAGGTAAAAATCAGCATGTTCATTGAATTTAATTTATTAAATTTCAATTCTAAAATGCATGATTAACTAATTTAGTTTTATTATTTTAATAAAATTGTAGGGTCACAGTGTTGAGACTAGATACACCGGTCCTCCACCTACTTATTTTTGTAGTACACCTATCATTGGGGTATGTAACTAGTAAACAATTATAAATTTATTACATGTTAATAGCATTTTTTTACGAATGGTATTTTAATACATGTGATTTTGGATGTTGAACAGGCTAATATTGGAAGTTTCAAGCAAACACCTCCTAGTGCTAGTGGATTCACTCAAACATATAAGAAGTTAATAGAATAAAGAGAACTTAACTAATGAATTCTACTTAATACATTTGTGTATTTTATATGCATATTGTTGGTTATGTTGCATTACACATCATTCAAACTCAAAGAATTACTTCAAATTCCATAACTAATAACTATATGTTGATAGATGACAAAATTTCAATTGTACAATGTAGTTGTTTAGAAAGTCAACATAAGCAGCACAATGCAATTACTTCACACGGAGGCATGTGCTTGCAAAGGTGCACCAGCATGACAAACTACATGGATGCTTGGAAAAATCTATGAAACCATAATAGTAAGCAATAGCATAGACAAGGCAGTTAGTGATGCAGAGCATCATATCAAAACACTCAATCATCTGGGTACATCTGATACAGAGCATCCAACAAACACCATCAACATCATTTCTTCAAGGGATTTCAATCTCAAATAGAATCAAGAGAAGATCAAATATAATTTCATCAGAAATCTACTTTTCATTCAACCAAAATCCACTCAAATTCTCTTAGCCATTCCATAGGCCATCATTCATCATTCCACTAATCAGTATTTGAATTGACTCATTCAAAGAAAAAACCATATTAAAGAAAACTTTGACTTAATCAATTAGATTCACATCATTCTCAACCACCATAAAAACAACATAAACCTAATTATTGACACTTGAACAATTCATCCTTTCATTTATTCACCAAGGCAACAAATCAACTAAACCATACCTCACTATTATCAGTCCATTATCAAGCACTGTACTCACCATATTTTGACTATAGTAGTCTATTTACAGGTTACAAACTCCTACTACAACAGAATCTTGATTATCATCTTGTGGTTAATCGCCAATTTGCTCAAAATGCTTCATAATACTCACCCATCCAACCATCAAAGTCACCAAACATGTCTTATACACCTTAACCAAATTTAGTAACACCCATCATATCATTAGTTTGATAGTAACCAAGCACTCAATATCATCCTTTCCACTGTTTAAACAAACATCTTTGTTTTGATCAGACAATATCATATTCCTCTAATAGGTATGTCAACCATTGAATCAGGTAGTTACATTCCTATCTCAAAGCTTATTAAAAAAATCAATGCACATTTAGAAACACTTTCCAACACATCACAAAATATCAAATTTCTTAGATGTTTGACATAAAGAAAATCATTAGATCTTAGACTGTCCTTTGAAGAAAGGCTAGTAGATTATGCCTATTTTACAAAGGAGGCCCCTTCAAAACCATTCCAAATCACTCAAAACCTCAAAAAAGTCTTCAAGCATGTATTATAACTCAATATTTCACCATTTATAGGGATTGAAAACCATGAAAATGTTTTGATCCAATAAACCCTCGTTTATAGGGTGTAAAAGCACAAATCAAGGAGGGTTTTGTGAAAAGTACTCTTGCAAACCTCTATTTCTCTAGCCACCACCTAGAACATGATTGTTTATGTCTACCAACATCTTCTACATCATTTCCAAGCCTTTGCAAGCTTTATTTATTCATGACACATGACTGTAGCATCACTTTGTGTAGGAAAATCCTCTATTTTCTAGTGCAACAACTCCACCATGGTATTCTTGCTTTTCCCTACACTTACAATCATCAAAAAATGCAAAAAATCCTAACATTAACCTACTCCACCAATTTACTTGACCTAAATTTGTGGAGTAGTGAAGAAAAACCCTATTGGACTGTCAAACTTGCCTCTAAAAGGACTCTATCGGGCACTAAAAACTTCCTCTTATTCTTTTATTTCCTAGAACTAACCAAGTTCAACTCTTGAAATTGGAAACTAACTCCTCTTTACATGTATTCACACTATTATTTAACTTTGGGTGTTCCTAAATTACCACACAAGAAAACAAAACAATCCAGAGTAATGCTGGAAACTCAAAAACATGGAATTTTTATTTCAAAATCTAATTACAAGAACACAAACTTCTACTTTTTCTCTCTTAAATAAGCAACTAAAATTTCTCTCTTTTCATCAAAAATCACATTGTTTTATTTTCAAACCACAAGGCAACAACAAGCCAACTCATTTCAATACTTCTTATCATCCTCAAGCTTCAAACATCTTATTTATTAGCAAAAATGGTTGATCCGTGCACAAGAAACCTAATTAGAGTCACTAAACAATCCACTCTTTCATTTTTCACGAAGGCATCCTTCCACTCAATTTTCTTTACCTAGGAAAAATAACCAAAAACCAATCTTTCATGTTACAACCTATATCCATCAGATCCTAACACACCTTTGTCATCATCAATTTATATGAATTCAAAGCAAAAACTTGATAAAGAGCTTTGAATCTTTCAATTCCTTAAACAACTCACCAAATTTTCACTTTTACCAACTAGTTCCTCAAGACCAAGATACTACAATCAGCCATTTACACCTCAATCATTTCATTTAACTTCCAAGAAATTACTCACATCATGTTTATTGACTAAGCTTATTCTATGCACAAATCAAGCCCTACAAAGGAGGGTTTATTGCATAAGGTACTTACAAACCTTAAATACTCCTGTCACCACCACAAACACCATGAAAATAGCCTGCATAAGCTTTAGAAATGATGTAGAGTGGTAGGGAAGGAAAACTCACAATCACAAATGGCAAAGTCACTCCATTGAATGTTTCTCTCAAATACTCTCATGAGTCTTAAACTCCACTATTCTTTAAGAGATCAACCCCACACACATAGGGTTCACAAATCAGACCACTCACAAAGCTTGAAAACATTTGGATCATGTCTCATTAATTCAAAACAAGGTTTAACAACCTTCTAGCATTTAGGTTTCAATAAACACCCATCACTATGGTGACTTAGACCTCACTCTCTCTTAAGGCTTGTAGCTCTTGCCTGGTAGGACAGTCAAAATAAAAAACACAAGGAAGACTGTTAAGAAACCAAAACTATGGATTCAAACCCCTAAGATGGACCCCTACAAGGTTCCAAAACCCTTCCTCTTGACTATCAAAACATCACTGACAATGGCCCTTTCTACCGCTGCTCCAAAAGGCCTAATTCATAGACCTACACCTAGGTCTTGACTATCTAGGCTCTCCCCTTCACCCGAAATCCCAAATTCAAACTCCTATAGGTTCTCCACACCTGTTTCCACCATTTCTAAGTGCCTCTTAAATAAATTCTTCAAAATCAAGAAAAAACTCATTTTGTTTGCTTGTCAATTATGCTTGCCACATAGAGATGTCAAGCCAAAATTCATGCACAATTTCCAACAATGAGCCTGTCGTTCTCCAAAACATTGAGGAAATGATAGTACAGCTTTATATCTTCCATCCCACTGAGATTTAGCAATTTTATGTGGGAATGGAAGAAATATATGATTTTTCACCCAAAACCCTGATTTTAAGGATTTTTAGACAACCCAATAGAGAAATTGGAATATCTCCCTTGATACTCAATGAAATATCACCACTTCAACACCAAAGGAAATCTTATTCAATTACCTATCCAACCATTATGGTCTTGGAGCATGAAAGTGAACATATAGTCTGTACCAAGTACGAGATCAACAAATTCTTCAAAAAAACATAGGAAAAACAACAAACTTCTTATTGAAACTTCATCAAAACATCAACATCAACCTTGCCTTTACTAATAGAGGCATATTTGAAGTCTTAAAAAATCACTCAAACTTCTTGCAACTGTCTTTTAAAAAGAGAGACGTTGGAAAACAACTAATCTCATGCTTTGACTTCTAATTGTCTAGTTAAGGCAATGTGAGCAACTTCTACCAACTCAACCATAAAGAGCCTTCCAAAATATGTCAAAGGAATTTAAAACATTTTCAAAAAGTAAGGTGACTCCACTTAGGTGTCTAGATGCAGCAAGGCATCCTTTTTCCTTATTTTTCCAAGATGCACTAGACTTACAAAGGAGGATGGAGACCTTGTACAAAGAAGTTGGTCACCATGACCAAAAAATAAACCAAAAACCTAGAAGACCTACTACAAAGAATTGAAATGGTCCATAAGACCTTATTCCATCCATAAACCAAGAAACAAAACATGACAAATTATTCTAGGTCCCTTAGACCCATGGGTGCTCCTGCACCACACTCCCGAGCAAGAAAAAGATCTCAAGTCCTCTTTGAGATCAGGTCTTCTACAGTAGTTTCATGTTGTTTAATATCATTTTATGACATCCATGTTGCATACTCTTTAGGTATACCTTGCCATTTGACTAGGTATTCCTTGTAAACCATCCTTCTAGTCTTCTTTATATCCTTGGTGTCTAGGATGCATTCAAGAGTCATAGGTTGGACGGGGGGTAGTTCCTTCACCCAATCTTCATCATCCATTGTTGTTATACCTACTCCATCACTTGCATTCACAAAAGCTTTGAAAGGATACAAGTTAGAAATGTTGAAGATAGGAGAGATTGACACCCCAGGAGGTAGCTCTATTTCATAAGCATTTTGGCCAAACTTGTAGACCACCTTGCAAGGTGCTATCTTCTTCAACATGAGCTTGGTATGCTTTCCTTTTTGAAGTCTCTCCTTTTGCAAGTGTGCCATCACCAAGTCTCCAACCTTGAATTGGACATTCCTCTTCTTTAAATCTGCCTTTTCCTTATACTTCTCAACATTCTTTTGAAGAGTTTCCTCACTTGTTGATGAATATCCCTAATTGTAACAACAAAGTCTTCACCTTGAGCACTTCTCTTAGCAACTCCTTGTAGATCTCTTAGTTCATAGACCCCTCTAGGCTGCATGCCATAGACTACTTCAAAAGGGTTTTTACCAGTGCTCCTATTCATGGAGTCATTATATGCAAATTCAGCCTGAGGTAAAATCAGATCCCAAGCTTTTCCATGCTCCTTGGTAAGGAATCTTAAGAGGTTTCCTAATGATCTATTCACCACTTCAATTTTTCCATCCATTTGTGGACGGTATGTTGAACTAAAGGACATATTTTTCCCTTGATTTTCTTCCACAATGTCCCCCAAAAGTGACCAATGAATTTAGAATCCCTGTTAGAAACAATGCTTAAAGGCAGTCCATGTATGCTTAAAACCTCCTTAAATAAGAGACTTGCTATATGAGATGCGTCATTGGTGCATTTGCAAGGAAGAAAATGTGCCATCTTACTAAATCTATCAACTATTACAAAGATACTATCAAAACCTCTTTGGGTTCTAGGCAACCCCAAGACAAAGTCCATACTTACACACTCCCAAGGCCTATTGGGAATGGGCAATGTCTGATAGAGTCCTGCATTTGATGAAGTTCCCTTTGCCCTTTGACATATTGTGCAGCCTTCGACATACCTTCTCACATCCACCTGCAACTTTGGCCAATAGTAAAATCTCCTAACTTGTTCCAAGGTCTTGTCAAGTCCAAAGTGACCTCCAAGACTCCCACTATATTTCTATTTTATGACATTCTCCCTCATTGAGCATTTACGCACATAGAATTGGATTCCTTTGAAGAGCAAACCATTCTGCAATAAAAATTCAGAATTCACCATGAAAAGAATTCAAATGTTGCTCACAAACATTGTATACCTCCTTTAAATTTGAATCTTCATGATACATATCCTTCAATGCTTCAACCCCCATGCTTTGGAGTTGGATCTCTTGCACTAAAAGTTCCCTTCTACTAAGAGCAACTTCCTCCTTATTTGCTTGGCCCTTCTTATGCTTTATTGTGAAATTATAGGCTTGCAAAGACTACCCACTTCATGTGCCTATGACTGAGTTTGTCCCGTGCATTCAAATAACTCAAGGCATGATTATTAGTATAAACAACAAATTCTTTAGGTAACAAGTAGTGCCTCCACTTTTTGAGGGCTTGGACCATAGCATGCAATTCCAAATCATAGGAAGAATACTTCCTCTTTGCTTCATCCAACCTCTCACTATAAAATACAACCGGTTTTCCTTCTTGGCTCAAAACAACTCCTATTGCTTGATTGCTAGCATCCCACTCAATGGTAAAATTTTATCAAAATCAAGGAGCACAAGTATATGCTGTTGTGCTACTCTCATTTTTAGATATTCAAACCCTTTATCAGCCTCATTGGTCCAAGAAAACTTACCTTTGTTACCTCCTTTGATGGTGTCCAAGATTAGTGCACAAATTTGGCTAAAGTTCTTGATGGAATTTCTATAAAAGCTTGCAAGTCCATGGAAGCTTCTCACATCTCCCATGTATTTTGGTGTTGGCCAAGTAAGAATAGCATCCACCTTGAAGGATCCATCTTCAAACTTCACTTGGAGATGACAAAACCAAGGTAGACTAGTTCTTCCTTCATGAATTCACACTTTTCCATGTTGATCAGCAACTTCTCCTCTTGTAACCTCCTTAGTACCATGTCAAGGTGCTTCAAATTTTCTTCTTTAGACCTCCTAAACACAAGGTTTCATCTAAATAAACTACAACAAACTTTCCAATGAAAGGTCTCAATACCTCATTCATAAGGCACATAAATGTACTAGGGGCATTTGATAACCCAAAGGGCATCACCAACCACTCATAAATCCATTCATTAGTCTTAAAAGTTGTCTTCCATTCACCCCCCTCTTTGATCCTTATCTGATGGTACCCGCTCTTTAGATCAATCTTGGAAAATTAAGATGCTCCTGATAGACAATCCATGAGGTCCTCCATTCTTGGCATCAGAAACCTATATCTGATTGTGATCCTATTAATGGCTCTTGAATTAGTGCAAAGCCTCCAATTCCCTTCCTTCCTTGGTACTAGGATACTAGGAACAACACATGGACTCAAACTCTTCCTCACTAGCCCTTTATCCATCAACTCTTGCACTTGTCTTCCAATCTCCTTATTTTGAGCAGGTGTCATCTTGTATGCAGCCTTATTGGGCAATGTAGCACATGGAATCAGATCAATATGGTGGCTTATATCCCTAATGGGAGGTAGGGAACTAGGTAATTCATTCACCATTATGTCCTTGTACCTTTCCAACAACTCTTGGACTTCTTTTGGTGCATCTTCCTTCTTCTTTGTGGGAAGATCTGCTTCACTTTTTGGCTTCATAATCAAGAAGAATCCTCTTCCTCCTCCTTCCTTCAAGGTCTTCATGAACTCATTCTCACCCACCATCAAAACACTAGGCCCTTCATGCTTTGCCTTGTCTTCTTCTAGTAGAGGTGAAAGGTTGTAAGTCTTCCCATCCTTCACAATGGAGTATATGTTCTTCTCCCAATCATGCTTGGTCTTCCTATCAAACTGCCAAGGCCTACCAGAAATATATAGTTTAATACTTGTACTCAATTTTTTTTTCATTAGATCTCATACATTATAAGTCATGACGTGGATCGCTATTGTAACTTTTTTGTGATTGAATATTTTTTTGTTTTATTTTTAGATGTTGGTTGTGGAAACACCTCCAAATATTACAAGGGCAATGGATATCAGTGTTTCATCCACTATACAATCCTCCATGGCTCTAATAGAGGAGGTATGAGGAAAATTACTAAATTTCAATTTACATTCGTTGTTATAGATATTATTTCTAGTGAAAAATCAAACCATTATTGATTTGTAGTTTAATTCATATTTGGATGGTTTATATAGAGCTTGAGCACGCCTGAACATTGACATGCAAATATTTCCATCGTGGAGAGTGATCATGAGATGGCCGTAAGTGATAATTTTTTTAAATATATCATTTCTTATAATGTAATTTATATATATTAATGTCTTTACTTCTTATTGTAATAGTTAAAACTTCACCAGGAGCTAAACTATAGGAGGAGCAGCAGGAACACTCCTCAAGCACAGCAGAAATGAGTGATGGACTTATCGCCATCGAATTGCCAAACAAAGGGAAAGAATTTATTTCTAGAGCATGGACAGAAATTAATTTTGATTCTAGAGCCCTTTGTTGTATGCCTAGACATGGCAATTTTGTACATATCTTG
>VDFB02245129.1:0-19366 GCA_007258455.2 Sequoia sempervirens | reverse complement strand
TAGAAACACTTTCGAGAGATCCATTCCTGATATAATGAGCATGTTACTTTTCAACACTAACTCCCTTGCTTCTTTAGGAGTAATATTGACATTTTCAATATTTAACTCTGACATTGTTTGTGCCTACACTTCTACATGTTTTGAATCATCAGCTCCAATGTGGTTAATTTTTAGTCTGTCATCAAATTGTTTCATCTTCATTTTTAGAAGAAAATCTTTGAACTCCCTAGTATGGATAAATTCATCATCCTCCATGAATCTTAGGGAAACAATAATTCTTTCATCATTAACCATCTTTTCCTTCTTTCAAAAACATCTACAAAATAGACTAGGTTTCTTAGTACATCCTCTTCCAGATCAAATTCATGTGTTATTTCCCTCTTTGTGAGTAGGGTTCTTCTGATATTGTTGATGTGGCCTTCTGGATCACATATTCTCTTTTTCCCTTATCTAAGAGAAAAAATATCTTTTATAAATCTCTACAATTCCTCCAACATATCTGATCCAATTGACAAATCTTCAAATATCGTCAAATCAGGTAGAAATGTTCCTTTTTTCTGATTTTTCATCAATTCATGGTCCATGCAAAGTATTTTCCACATAAATTATAAAAACAATACTCTGCTAGGCACAAATTTTGGTAAAATATGAGGGGCCTGATCACAACCATATACCCTAATGATGGTGTGTTGTGGCATCAAAAACCAATTAGCATAATTATGTGTAAAACCTTGATCTGGTTTGTATTGTAGGGGTGTCGTGACATCCATTAGGGATTGTGGTAATCTTTGTGTAGGAAAACCAAGTTGAGCAATCAGTCTGATGACAAAATCATCCCTAAATACAACATAATCACTTTCATTGCATTTATTGTCCCAAATATAACACCAATTTTGTACTGGGAGCATAACTCCATTCTCATGTGTTCTCAATTTCATCCTCTTTGTCCATTTTTTTTCATTTTGAGATAGAATCAAATGACATAATGAGTACTTTCTAAAAGTTATTGGGGCCTTGGCTTCCTTAACCTGTATTAGACCTTCATGGATATGTTCCTCAATGAATGAAGTAAAATCAAACTCCACATTTGATTTAGGATGCTGGATAATCATGGCCATTCTCATCAACCCTATTGAAATATTCTCCTCTACATCAACTCCAAGAATTTGACATAATGCATAGTAGGTATTTTTGAAATAGGTCTAAAAGTCAGACACTAGAAAGGGTTCAAGTCTTGAAGAGAGAATGGGAAGGACTCTGTTTTTGTCACCCCTTTTCATGTGTAAGGGGAGTTCATCAGTTCTATAGGTCCTTTTAAACCTTCTATATTCTTGCTCCAACTTCCCCAAGTCAATTTTAGTGACAACCTACCTGTTTTGGTCAAAACACCTAATTATAGCTTCCCTCAAGATATCTACTAGACATTGACCATCTAGAAGTCTGACCATTTTTTATGGGGCATGATATCTATTGGCCAAGGCTCTAATTAGCTCGACATCAACAAAAACATTAGGAACAACTAATTTTCCTATGTCAAAAGTCCATGGGTTTGACACTGGAACCCTTTCATCTTTGTTCCTATAAAAATATCAATATAAATTCCACCCAAACTGTGGAACTATTGGGTCCCTACACCCTTGAGCTAAATCCTTAAAGAATTTCTTATAACCCTTATCTACTGAACCAGGTAATAGGGCAAGTAATGGTGAATGCAATGAAATTCTACTAGATTTTTCTTCCTTTTTAGTTCCTACCTCTGATTTCTTTGGTGTCATTGTTTAAATTTCAATGAATGATAAGTAGAATTATCTAGAATTTTTCTTGCTTTACAAAATTCTTCCACTGTCATACTTTGAGCTCGCCTGTATTTAAATTCTGCTAGCACAAGTGCACAAATTCTTAATTTTCCTTGTTAAATTTTGATATCATACCACATTAATTTCATATCTTAAGTTCTTCATCATTCAAATCTTTCATATGGAGTTGAATTTCATACTTCGATGCTGATTGATGTGACTGGCCTTCATTTAATGCTCCAACAACAGATTATTGCATGGTATTTTCCATCCCCCTGTGGTACAGTGGTTCCTCCTTATCTCTATTCTTATTTCACCACTCTACTGCGGGCTCCATTCCAACCCTCCGTGGTATGGTGGTGCATTATTACCTCTGTTATTAGCTTACCGCTCTATTGTGGGATTCATTTCAACCCCTCGTGGTATAGCGGTTCCCTCTATTAGTATTAACCATGACCCCACTCTACCACGGGCAAGACATCAACCTTTCGTGGTATTGCAGTATACATTGTATTACTTCCTTTACCCACCGCGCTACCATGAGTTGCTTTATTGGAGGCTGTAGTAAGGCGATAAAAGGAAATTTTTACCTTGTGGATTGTAAAAACATGGTTTTTAAGGAAAATAAATTGATTTCATATGAAAGAACCATCATAATTTTGAATGAAAATTCTAGTTCCAACACACGTAGGCCATTCCTACAACGTTTTTATCGGTGAAGCTTGCTAGTTGTTGTGTCGTTATATTGTACCCTACCAATATAAACATAAAACATGATCGGGGTGACATAGATACTACTTGGCCGATATGTTATATCTCTTCAATTTGAAATGTGTGAATAATGGGTCTTGGATACATATAGTCTAGAGGTTTCTTATGAAAGATAATAAGACCATTGCTAGTGAGATGTTAGGTTTTTAGGTACATTAATTATAAATTAAGGTCGTATACCATGGTAATTAACTAATTACACATCGTTTGTGAATTTCAATTTTTTTGGATACAGTTGGTCAAGAGTGGATGCACTACATTTTTACATCGCAAACAATCTTGATTGGATGATGGTATGGATTGAACGATGTCAACAATCTGGTCGTGCATTAACATGGGAAAGTGTGGCTTCATTGGTTAAAGAAGCTCATCGTAATGGAGATTCCAATGTTACACCAAGGGAAATTGATTTAGCATATGGTTTAAGAGATAAATAGGTATGTACAAATATCTTAATCACCCATATTATTTAATTATTTTCAATTATATTGATGTATATATATGTTGAGGTTTTTTTTTCTTTGCATACATTCGGCCAAGAATAAATATGTTTATCAACTGATGATGCAATAATTTTTACATGTTTGACATATTGCAGGTGAAACACCACAAGGCTATGTGGTGCAATGGTCGTAAATTTTGGATCAAAAAGTTGGATGACACAAAGAAAACTTGTGATTCTTGGATAACTACATTTTCAGTGAGACTAATGTCTTCATCTAAAAGTGATATACATCCAAGTCCTGTAAAATCGATACTCATGGGATTTTGGATGATATAATTTGAGGGTGACTTTAAGTCCTTTCAAATTAGTTTTGTTTATTGTCTAATGGTTAGCATGATTGAATGAAAATGATCCCAGAGAACTGTTATTGAACATGATAATGGATTTACCATGGTTAATACAAGGTTGATCGAGCGAGCCGAAATGTGAACCTCCTCGCTCTTCCAAGCCAATGTAAGGTGTATTTTACTCACAGAGGTTCCAAGTAAACTGGTTGGTAATTTGTTGTTAGACATGATCCAAGAGGAAGGCCGGTAAAGTATAATGCGGTGGAAGAAGAAGATACCGAAGAACTAGAAGATGATGTAGATGATGATCGGGATCAACGGTTAGTTGATGATGTGTTTGAAAAAAAAGATGTCAAGAAGAGGAACCGGATCAAGGATGCTATGTTAATGTTCATGAAGATGATATCCGGTGGGTGGGATGACATTAATATCAAAACCTGATATCAATGATGATGATGATGATATGACCAACCACAATGTCAATCTGGATCGGATGATAGACAAAGAGTTGGATGAAGAAGAATATCAATGACATTGAAATGTATGAGTTATAAAGGACATATTATCTTATTTGGATACCATTTCTGACAGAATTATATTTGACTTGTATATGGTTACATAATTAATTCATGATGTTTCTTTTTAATTACACACTTGACTGATGGACACACTATTGATAACCATGATCACCACTACATCATTTTGACAGTCTGAGACACATCCATATATATTCTTCAATATATTTTGTATATATTAAAGTCTTACCAACGTATACTATTGTATGCTTGCATGGCTTCTTAGTTAATATATATTTTTTTATTATTGATCTTTTTGATATTTTCTATAAGTTATTATTAGATGATACACATTGGATTCCTTTCAATTTTTTTATATTTGAAGATACATAACTAATTACAAGGATAATATAAAGAAGATATATCTATATATGTATCATTTATAAGTTTCTAAAATATTTTAATTCCATGTCAACCATTTTCTTTACTTCAATTGAGAAACATAATACATCTATAATCTTGCATTTATCAAGTGTCAATAAAATAAAGTTCAAGTACTTAGCTATCAATTTTCTCTTGATTGATCTAGTAATAATATACTAGCCAACTAATACTCATCCAATGATATCATCTTGCATTGATTTGTGTTACTTGACTATCTCTTGGTTTAAGGTATGAATTTAAGGTTCTTACAATGAATTTTCAACCAATAGTATTATTATATCCTATCTCTACCATTCTAGTTCTAAAATAAAACATACAAATAAAACTTAACTAGCAATCACACCTTAATGTGCAATGGGTATGCCAAAAAAGTGTGGAATTTCAGAATATTTTTTGTCTATTTTTTGCATACATTTATGCAGTACATGAGGTCAATTGGTAGGAAATTTAGCAAATGATGTTGTTTGTGCAACAAAGGTCTCAATGGAGAAATCATAGCTTCAAATAAACTATTCATCCACTTACAAGGATCCAAACATGATTGAAATAAAACCTCTGAATTAGGAAGATGATCAAGCTCCATTACCAATAGGCTCATGTTATGCTTGCAATAAGGAGAGAGGGAGAGAGAGAGATGGAGAGGTAGCGATAGAAAGAGGGAGAGATAGAGTGGGGAGAGTGAGAGATAGAGGAGTAAGGAGATAGAGATGGAGATGGAGATGTAGAAGGAGAGGGATATGGAGAGGAGGAGAGAAGAGAAGGATAGGGAGAGATAAAGAGAGAGAGAAGAGAGGGATAGATAGAGATGGAAGAGATAAATATATAAAGAGGGATAGAGATTAGGGAGATAGATGGATGGATAGATAGAGGGAGAAATGTATATAGATAAAGGGGGAGAGAGGAAAATAGAGGTAGAGATGAAGATGGAGTCAGAGGAAGAGGGAGAGAAATAGATAGAGAGATATAGGTAGTGGGAGAGAAATATAGAGAGAGAGGGATAAAAAGAGGGAGAGATAGTGAGTACAAGATAAAGAGATATAGAGGGAGAGGGAGATGAGGAGATAAAGAGATATAGATGATGAGATAGAGTGATAGAGAGATAGAGATATAAAGAGATATAGAGAGAGGAGAGGGAGAGAGAGACAAAGAGATAGACAAACAAAAATAATTAGATATAAGTATATAGAGATGGAGAGAGGGAGAGAGAAATAAGGAGAGATAGAGAAAGGGCGAAATGAGTATGGGGAGATAGATATAGATGGGGAGAGAAAGAGAGAGAGATAGAGATATATGGTAAGAGAAAGAGAGATGGAGATATATGGGAAGAGAAAGGAAGAGAGGTAGAGATAGGGAGATGGATAGGGGAGGGAGGAGAGGAGAGACAGAGAGGGGAGATAGAGAGGGAGAGAAAGGGATATAGATAGGTAGATGAGAGATAAAGAAGAGGGGGAGAGAGGGAGATATAGGTTGAAGAGGAAAAAAGAGAAGAGAGGGAGATAGATAGGCAGAAAAGGGAGAGAAAGAAGAGGGGGAGAGGGAGAGCGATATGTAGAAAGGGAGAGAGAGAAGAAGATAGGGGAGAGAGGGAGAGATAGCTCAATATACATAGAGGGAGAGGGAGAGACATATAAAGGGGGTGATATAGAAAGATAGAGGGGGATGGTGAAAGAGATAGAGAGATTGTGGATAGAGGCATGAAAAGATATGGATAGAAAGAGATAGAGAGAGGAGTGAGAGTTTAGATAAAAGAGAAATAGAGATAGAGATATAGAATAGAGAGATGGAGTGGTGATGGAGTGAATGAGAGAGAAAGTAGAGAGGGAGAGAGACACAGGAGAGATATACTCAATCACCCTCCTATATCTCTCATCTATCTCAACCCATTCCCTTTATCTCTACCCCTCTATCTCTTTTCTCCCTCTATTTGTATATTTCATTATCTCCTCTCTATATTTTCTTCCCCCATTTTATCTTCATCTCCCATCTCCTTTATGTGACTCTATCTCACCCATGCATCTCCTTTCTCCCCTTTCTCATCTATATTTTTCTCATCTACCCCACTATCTCTACCTTTCACCCTATTTATTCCCTCTATATATCTCTACATATCTCTCTTACATCTATCTCTATCTCTGCCTCCATATTTATCTCTATTTCTATTTATCTCTCTGCCTCTATCTCTATCTCTATCTCTATCTCTATCTCTATTCCCTATCTCTATCTCTATCTCTATCTCTTGTTTCTCTCTCTTCTCTCTTTTTTCTCTGTATCCCTCTTTTTATCCCTTTATTTCTATCTTTGCTCCTCCTTTGTCTCATTTTTCTTCCTCTCTCTTGCTCTCTTTCTCTTTTTTCTCTCTCCACCTATCTATATCTTATCTCTATCTCCCTCTCCCTTTTCTCTTCCTTTCTCTTTCTCTCTCCATATCTTTGTCTCCTTAAGTGTGCAATGGGTACATTGAAGAGGTCTTAAAGGAGAATTATCATATCTTTAATCAAATGGCATGCTACCTTGAAAGCATAACTCCCCAAGGACACGCCATCCTTTGGATTGTTGACACATGAAACAACCAATCAAAATTTAGTTTCTCTTTTCCTCCTTTCCCTTTGTAATTCTTTTATACTTTCCTCATGCTCTCTCTCTCTCCCATCTACTAAGTTCATCTCTTTCTCTACCTATCTTTTAGTTTCCTTTGTATTAGCCATTGTGGCTACATATATTGTGAGTTTTGAGCTTGAAACAAATCTCATGCCTAGAAACCACTATTGTGTCATTGGAAAACAAGTTTCAACTGCCATTTAATGGTAAACCAGTTGTAATGTAATGGTAAAATCCTCTAAAATATTAGGTAAAAGCCTATATATACTATTATATAATAATAAATATAATTATATTATATATAATTTAATCTAATATTACTATTATATTAAATATATATTATATTAATTATATTTTGTATTATATAAAAATATACTTATTATTAATTATTAATTATGATAATTTTGTTAAAGAATATAACATATAATTATAATAAGTAGAATAATTATATTATTTATTATGTAAAATATAGCTAATATATACTTAACTATGTAGAATATTAAAACCTAAATGGTGCCATAATTTTCATTGTAATTAACATACTCTAAAACCTTTGTCGAAACCTTATTTTCAGGTTGTAGCTCATCAAATTGGAGAAGTGAAAGGTCAATACCAGTGATCAGGAAGAGTTTGGAGGAGTGAAAAACCTTGCATATCAATACATGCATGTAGGAGCACACAGCTTAGTGCAATAGGGTAGGAGGAAAGCCAGAGCGACGAGGTTGAGGGAACTCAGGGAAAATCGATGACCAAGGGACAATGAGTAAGTGATTTATATATTTTATATTGGCACCCCCATTATCTTTAACCTACAATTTTCATGCCTTTCCAAATATCTTCTCATACATTGGCACCCCCATTCTCATAAAATGGTATAAGATAAGACAAAAAAAAATAGTTGTATTCAGCCATACCCTGACTAGCATGCATGCCCAAGAAATTTTTGTAGTCTTCAACTCTGTAGATGGATCAAAATGTAGCTACTAACCTTCCCACTTAGAGTTGTAGATGCCTCGACCATTGATCAAGATTGAAATTCCCTAGTAGAGTCCCTTTCTCAACCCTACTTGTGATGCTAAGAAGTTAAGTCCTATATCAATCTTGGTTCAACATTGTGACACTTAGAAAGTATCAAAATTTTGACCTATTGCATACTGTTTGAAGGGTTTACACCCTAGTCTAGTTAATTTTATTACAATACCCCTAATGGATCCACTAAACTATATAATGGTCCTATAGGTCTTGGGATCAAAATCCATATCACAAGTAAAACATTGAACCCACATGAGTTCACCTCTATTTGGCCACATACATAAATACAAGCTCATAAAGTGGTCTCAAAGGCCATTTATTGCATTCAATTATTATTTGAAAAAATACATTAGTTAGTAGACATAAGTTAAATCCATAAATGTAATATTACAAAATATTCTACTTTTGAGTATATCACATTTTGTGTATTACTAATCATAAAGCTTAGCATACATTTATCCACCATACATATATCCACCAGATTCAATATACTTTCTATTAATTACCTATTGTTAGGAAAGGCGGTCATTAGGAACTCCATCTTGATCTCAACATAATTTCAAGTATATATGTAGGTAGATCTTTAGTACCTATTAAGAGTTTCTCACCCATCAAATCATAATGACTAAATACCTCATTATAGTTGAATACAAAGTTAGCAAGTTTTGTTAACTTTGTGATAGCCAAGTCATGGTCAATTTTATCATGACCCTATTTCTTAGAATAATAGACCTTAATAGCTCTTGAGGCTAACTTATACCCTCTTTTATTTGTCATTGATTCAAGACATAAGGTCATATTGTTTAACACACAAACTTTGATTATTCTAGTTTAGAGAGGTTTGCAGGCATTTTCACACACTCACATCAAGGAAAACCACAATGGAAATGCCTCTAGAAGTTCATTCAAGATTGGAATAGACTTTGAAAAGCTAAATACCACAAATCTCAAAGTAGGCAAGCTTGATCATGATAGGTTGCCTTTCATTGACTCAAATCTACATAGTGGGAACATATTAATTGGAAAGGTGAGTTCACAACCATCTAATGCATAATTCAACCTCTAGTTGAAACATGTTGAAGAAGGATTGATCAAATTTAGGAACACTTCAAACCTTGGAGCTTTTCCCAAACCCTTCCCCTACGAACTTGGGTCATAGGGGCATCCTTTGTCCAAGGACTACATACATAGCTACTTCCAAATGGGATTGAAATCCCATGTTGTTCTTCTAAGATTTCAACTATTATGATGAGAAATTGTAGTTTCTCAAGTGAATATAACTTATATAGATATAGATAAAACCATTTTGTCACATAAATCTAAAACTATATAGCAAAATTTAAAAAAATGTTGGTAGGAATTTAAAAGATTATAGATGAATGTCCATGGGGTTGAGCTTAAGAATGGTAGATTTCTAAATATTTAACCTTTTTGTTTTGCAATGGAATGGGAATACAATATGATAGAAGTGGGATAAGAAATGCATCGTTTGAAGCATCAAACCAATATGCAGAGATGAAAGAAAGTGCTAACCCCTTAAACTAAAAAAGTTTCTTTTAACTTTAAGTTTGTTGGGTAGCCAATTCTTTTAAGTTATCAAATCCTACCATCATACATAATCAAAATGTTGTTTCAAATGACTATGAGCACTAACTTTCACTATTTGAAGATGTTGAAACCTTGTCATAGAGAACTAGAACATTGATGAAACCACTCATCCTACCTTAAAACATACCAAAAGTCTCCTAGCAATTAGACATAGGAAGATTTAAGATGACTTAAACAATTTTGATTGCCAAAGCCTAAACTTATGATGACTTAACCAAACCTAGTACACACTCCCTCCCCATTAACCACTTAGACATATGGAGTTTATCAGTGGACAGCTGAACCACCTCACATGTGCCCCTAAATTATGTCTATTAGTGTTCTAATTCATCTTTTTCAAGACAACTTAAACCAAAATATTATGTATGGTGAAATCATTCTTCTGCACACTACAAAAAATTTCAATGGAAATTTGCATTAAATGTAAATTTGCTGCTATTTTTAGTCATGTAGGTTACCAATAAACCACTTGGTGGTGTTTCACTTCAAGTTTATTTACTTGAATGAAGATAAAAATTGCTTTGATTACAATTAGAGAATACATTGGAGCCCTTTGTTATGTAACCCGGTGTATAACTGGAAAATATAGCATCTCTATGAATCCTTGCATGCAAGGATACTCAATAATGAGTCCTGCAATCCACCACGCCTCTATCCAAGAAGAGTAGGGATTGATATTGTGGCCCTCATATTGACCCAGTTACCCCTGCAAATACAGTCTCGGAACGAGAGATTCAAAGAGGAGAAGCAAGAATGCCAATCTCCATGAATCATGTTCTTGCAATGCAACAATGAAAACTAATCTAAATGACTGTAAAATGCAATAAACAAAACTAATTTATTGAAATGAAAATTGATCTACATGCAATGCCATAAATAAATTACTTTGCAAATTAATCTACTATGAAGATTAAGCTAAAATGTAATATTAAACCATATGCTCTAAAACTAAGATGCTTATAAAATCAAACTAATGTGTGATCTCAAATGATAAAATTCAAGAAAATTTGTAGCATGTTCCACAAAAATTTGTGATCTTTTTGAAATGAGAATGAGAGGGCTCATTTTATAGGCAAAAGTGGAATTGAAGGAAAATTCAGAAGCAATGTGGGATAAATAGAAAAATAGAAACAAATCTTGATTGGAATTCTTTTTTTTAGTTTATTTCCCTTTTAACTGATTTGTTTCCATTTTTTCATCACAGGATATTCTTGAGAGGATATTTCATTTATTTTATTTAATTTAAGATGATAATATCTCTTTTAATAAAATAAAATAAGATTATGTAATTTAGAAATGAATATTAATAAAATAAAATAAAATAATCTAATTAAAATAGATTTAATTAAATAGCATCATTTTATTTAAGTAATATTTAACTTCAATTAAATAACATTATTTTATTTATTAAAAGGATTTATTTCTTTGATTAAATAACATTAATGAAGCATTCAAACCTTAGGGAAAATTGAAACATTTAAAATAGTTATGAATTGATTAAGAAATTTGATTTGAAAATGCGACAATCATTGATTTAGAAAGTTGATGTTGACAAATTAAATAAATGGGGCCCAAAGTCTAGGTGACCATTTTAGGTTGCATACATTTGCCCCTCTTTGACTAATGTGAGGTCGACTCGGGATCACATGCAGTCAAAGAATGAAGTTGCAATGTGAGATCCATTTGGGATCACAAAACAACTCAGATGTGAGGTCGACTCGGGATCACATCTGGACAAACATAAACAAAAGGCCTTTGAACATGAGGTTGATTCGGGATCACATCCAAAGTGAGAGATAAGAATCTCAAGCAAGGTTGCCCCAAGAGAAGCAATTGATAAATTGATAAAGTTGAATCAAGGATTGAAGTTTGATAGGTATTGCCCCCTCGTGATCGAAATCGAAAATTGAAAAATTTGATCAAATCAAACAAAAGATAAGGTTCTTGATGTAAGATGAAAAATATAAGAATCATAGAACCCAGGTAGATCAGCAAGAAAATTATGCCCTAAGGTTGAATTAGAAGAAAAGAAGTGGGGTGAAATCGAATGGAAGATAGAAGTTTGGAAGAAATGGAAAGAAATGGAGAGAAGGAAGAGAATATGCCTCAATAAAGAGGATGCATCAAAATCAATCAACTATTTAAGATAGGGAATTTTGATTGAGATCACGAAAGAAGATAAGGAAATGAAGAACGTGATCACAGTTGATGAAAAATCCACAAGAAAGATGAAGGAAACCCTCTCAAACCCATAATACAACCTAAAAGTGAAAATTAACATGAAGTCTAAATAATGCAAGCTACATGAAAATGCAAAGGTGTACTTGCAATAGGGTAACATAGGTTTTTGTGTGTTCATCATTCATTAGAGAATGTAAGAGAACTTATTTTCATCACTGGGCCATTATTACCGGACATCGGACAATCACACAATCATCACTAGTCACAAACACAACTATGAAGATATGAATGTGATTTATATCAGCTTGGAATGTGGAAAGATTCTAACATGAGCATCAAAGACATGAAGGTCAAGATTACTACAATGTTAGCTTACCCAATTTAATGTAGCAAAACCACCAAGATCAAGCCATAAACCCCGTGGATTACCATGAGAAAGGTTGTGTAAAACATTCAAGGATGATGCCATAAATTCTGTGTCAAGGAGACAAAACAGTATTAATCAAGAGGTTCATTACAACACCCACAAGCGTAGGTGCTAAATAAAAACATGCCCCATGCCCCAAGTCCCTCTAGCTATGCATCACAGAGAGACTTATTAGACAAGGACACTCAACGAAAATCAATATCAGTCAGCACACAATGAAAAGATCATGGCATATCTCAAGCATTAAGTGTTGCAATTAAAAAATTTTAAGTGTGTAAACTGATACTGAGTTCCGAGGATAAGGATCGAATGCTGGCAAGTAGGTAAGATCACATGACTGAACTAGATAAGACCAAACCGATAAGTGTTGAAAAACACACGATGTCAGGGGTTGTGTTGAAAAACACAGTTGGGTTAGTGTTGAAAAACACCGTTTGCGAGGTGTCCTAAAGACAAGCATATCCAAGAGACCAAAGCTAACACAGTGATGCCCCTAGACAAAGACAAAGACCAATTCCAAACCAAGGCAATAAGGACAAGGCATGATGGAGAAAGGCTAAGTGTCGAGGATGCATGCTAAGAAATAGGGATGCAAAGGCCTCAAGTAGCGCCTGTGTCCAGGTTTTCACCACTTGGAAGAATTTTTTTTTAGGACTTTTTATATATATATATATATTTTATTTTATTTTATTTTATTTTTTTTGAATGTTTTTGTATTTTTCATTTTTTTTGTATTTTTTCAGCATCATATTTGAATTTTTTTGGATTTTTTTGACAATATATCAATTTTTTGGTAATTTTTTCAGTATCATATATCAATTTTTTTGGAACTTTTTTCAGGGTCATAATTATATACAAAGGATGCCCCCAGACAGAACGGGCATCAAGGATAGAACTTCTTCAGGTGCAAAACATTGATAGGCTCAGGGAGCTACTCCCCCTCTTCAATAGATAGTAGATAGGCACCTGTGCCAAAAGCTGCTGTGATGATGTAGGGTCCAAGCCAATTAGGTTCAAATTTGCCCTTCTGTTCTCGATTCTGTTGGTTCTTAGGATTCTCTCGCAGGACAAGATCTCCTACTTGGAATTCTCTAGGGCGAACCTTTTTGTTGAAGGCTTTGGACATCCACTTTTGATAGACCCTCATATGGTCAAATGATGCTTTACGCTTCTCATCAAGAAGTTCCAATTCTTGCAATCTCATGGCGCGATAGTCTTCATCTGTAACTAGACCTTTGAGAGAGACCCGAAGTGATGGAATCTTAACCTCTAAAGGTAACACTGCTTCAGCGCCGTATGTGAGGGCAAAAGGAGTAGCCCCAGTTGGAGTACGAATACTCATTCTATAGGCCCACATGGCCGGATTTATCTGTAGGTGCCAGTCTCTACCATTCTTATGAACTGTTCTGTGCAAAATCTTGAGAATGGTTTTGTTTGAAGCCTCTACCTGACCATTTCCTTGTGGGAAGTAAATGGAGGACCAATGTTGCTTTATCTTGAATCTTTGGCAGAGTTCTTTAAGGTCCTTGTTTTTGAACTGACCTCCATTGTCAGTGATGATCTCAGATGGCACTCCATATCGACAGATGATATGGTTTAAAATAAATAAAGACACTATCTTGCCTGAGGCAATAGAAAGTGGAACAGCCTCTACCCATTTTGTGAAGTAGTCAGTAGCAGTGATAATGAACTTATGCCCACCTAATGAGTTGGGATGAATCTGCCCAACAAGGTCAAAGGCCCATCGCTGAAATGGCCAGTGAGATATAGAAGGAATTAGCTCCCTACCTGGAGCATGTATCAGGTGTCCATGTTTCTGACATTTTTCACAAGACTTAGCAAATGCTACTGCATCTATCTGCATCGTAGGCCAATAGTACCCTGCTCTAAGCAACCTTCTAGCCATGGAAAGACCATTAGAATGTCCTCCACATATACCCTCGTGGATGTCAACTAGCGCTTGATCAGATTCCTCCTTTTCTAAGCACCTAAGAAGTGTTCCATCTAGACCCCTCCTATACAAATCACCAGAGATGAGGGAATGGCGAGAGGCGTTGTGGATAAGGTTTCTTCTTTCAGATCGGTTAAATGTATCGGGGATGATGCCATCATGAAGATATGAGTAAATAGCACCATAGCGGGAGGATTCATGATTGACAAGGGTACAAATGACATGGCTTTCAGGTGAGTCAAATATGGGATATCGTAGCTCTTCCACCAGGAATTCATATCTGGACTCATGTTCCTCTAACTGAAGAAGTGAAGCAAGGGTAGCCATAGCATCAGCTGCTTTGTTCTCAGCCCTAGGGATTTGCTGAAAGGTGACAAAAGTAAAATACCGTCTCAATGAATCAACCATTTTTTTGTAAGGTACCAACCTCGGCTATCTTTTGTTTGGTATTGTTCATCGACTTGGTTGATGATCAACTAAGAATCTCATAGATATGTAGTTCTCAGGATATTCCACTTCCCATGGCCATTTTATCCATACATTTGTCAAAGCCTATACTCAAATATGTTGTTTGCATGGAAAGAGTAACTTGTAAGATTTAGAATAGTATACCCATGAGGAGAAACAAACACACCAGCTCTGAACCATTTTGGCATGTGCAGAACCATCAAAGAATAGTTTCCAGGATCTTTCAGTCATGTACATAAGATACTCATCTGGAAAGTTGACTTGAATGGGCATATTATCTTGAATAGGGAAATTAGCCAGTTGATCTACAATAGCTTGGCCTTTGATTGCTTTGCGCTCAATATACTCTATGTCAAATTTAGAAAGAATCATCATCCATTTATAAGTCTACCAAGGAGCTTTTCTAATTCAGCTTTCACTAAAAGAGCTATATGAGGGTGAATTTTTCTCAACTTCTGTTTGACTGGTTTCACACCTGGAGCTATGGACAAATGATGCATAATGAGATTAGTGTCCAACCTTGGCATGTCTGAGTATGTCCATGCAAAGTTAATTTCCTTCTTTTGGAGGAACTCAGTATAGGCTTTCTTTTCTTCAGGTGATAAAGATTTAGCCAAGTGTACAATTTTTGGAACTTCCTTTGTGCCCAAATTAACAACTTCTATAGGTTCAACCAATACTGATGATCTGTCCTGGAAATAGCTTGGGATACTATCAAGTACCTCATATGTAGGTGCCTCTGGGAGGTTTTCACCTTTGGATACGTCTTTTATTTTTACTTTTTTTGGTTCTGACACCGCCACATAGTGGTTTTCGCCATCAGAACTCTTATTCTTTTTTTCTTTTCTTTTTATCTCGCGGATCAAGGTACTTGATGTCGTTCTCGCCATACCTGCAGCCGGGTTCAATCGCGGAAGAGACTACGTGTTCAATGGCATTTAGATAGCAGGTGATCTCAGTCAGCCGTGAAATGTCAAGAGTTGAGGCTCTGGTACCGCTTGAGACCAATCAATAAGGTTGGGGTGAACAAGGTAGGTTGATGACCAGTTCAAGATTAAGGATATAGGAGGTGTCATCTCTGGTGACTGTAGAATTGGAATCTGTCAAGTTTCCCTCTAAAGTGTCTAAATCATAATTTATCCTAGCAAGTGAAGAATCGTCTACTAATGTGACATGTGGGTTCCAATCTTCTAATCTAACACATGACTCGTCAGTTACATCAGGTTGAGAACTATAAGCATGGACAACATCCATATCCAAGTCAACTGTTGCATCTGAGAGTGAATCCCATTCAAACTCATGAGAGTCTATTTCTGAATTATTGTTGGAGCCTCGTGATGTAGAAGCCTCAAGATTTGGAAGAGGCTCCTCTCCTCTAGCAATTTGCTCAATCACAAAATTATCTGAATTATCACCATCCGTTGCAGCTAGGATGGAGACACTATCCATAGTCAATCTTGCATTCATATAGTCACTATCTATTGCAAATGAGATAGGAGGACTATCAATTATTAAATCTCTTGAATCTTCCCAAAGGAGATTTGTTGAAGGTACCCAATCATCTATTATGTCTTGTTGATTGGTCAAATCTGGTACATATTCTGTGTCATCTTTACTATCCCACCTATCAGAAATGGGGACAGTGCATTTATTGTTGTTCATAAAGCCTAGGCCAACCAGTTTCAGACTTACGTGCAAAAAGATCATGATTGAGTGGTTCGGCTCTAGCATCTAACCTGTGACTAAGAGGGCCATATCCTGGATAACCCATCTTCTTGACAAAAGTATATCCTCTCCCATAGGACTTAGGAGAGGGAGAGAAATTTTCATTGTGCTGGTATTTCTCCTCTTTGTATATCCAATCTTGAACAGCTACTTCCTCTTTTTCATCTTGTATTGGTACTGAGGATTCAACAAACTTGTCAAATATTGTCATTGCTGAAGATGATGGTTTCATCTCCCCAAGGAAGGCTTCCATATGTCCTAGGGGAAACAGTGCATCTTTGCAAAAGAGTCAAGTTGATACCCCCCCATGCCAAGGTCTACTGACTTAAATTTGTTTTGACAGTCATAAAGTTGTTTCATAATCCTCTCACGCTTGGTTAAGGAGGACATGAACATTAGCCGAGATTGAGCATTGATAAGGTGTTATCCCCCCGTATGCAAATTTTGTTCCATTGTAGGAACTTAACACACTGGGTGGTAGGTGGTAGATGATACCACCGCGATATCATGAATCCATGGTCTACCCAAAGAAAATGTTGTATGCAAGGTCCAAAGACAACAATTTGAAACAAGATATCTTTTTTCTAACCGGGCCAATCCTGATAGGGAAGGACAACTAACCCCCTTAGAACTTCCGGCCATCATAGGCCTTTATGGTGATCTTCTTTCTAGTGTCGATCACTTTGCTCAATAGCCCAAAGTTTTTAACAAATTCAGCATGTGATAGTTTAACCCAAAGACTCTACTCAATCAACACTTATCTCTTGACACTGTGTTTATGAATCATGACTTCAATGTAAGGAAAGATTGTGTGATGGCTTAGGATTTACAATATCATCTTCTCGTGAGAAAGAGAGGTAATGGGCTAGTAATGTGATTCACCATGCCTTGTAATTGATTTATATCAATGTTGGGTACATTTCTATATGCTAAAGCGTCCTCAAGGATCTGCTTATGTCTAGGGGACAACTCTAGAAGCTCTAAGATTGAGATATGTGCTGGAGTTTTCTGTAACTGATCTACAAGATTGTAGTTTGGTTTGAGAGCAGTGGCGGACTTTATAGTGACATTATTGGATGCCACTTGCTTGGATTTGTTGGATGGACCTGAACTAGGCCCTCTGAGAATAATAGGGGCTTGACTCCTGGTAACAACATTAAGGGCTTGGGAAGATAACCTAGAATGAGGACCTCTCAGCACCACAATAGGTTGGTTGTCAAAAATAGGGGGAGAGTCATAACCATGTGGGTCCTTACTCCTTATCATATTAACACTTGGCTCCACAACTTCAAGCATGTTTATCACATTTTCTGCCGCTGTATAGGTGTAGTTGATTGCAGCTTTGCCATTCTGTGATTTAGAGGTTTCCCCCTTGTCATAATTAGGCAAAGGTTCCTTAAAATCCTTATGATCAGCATTGGTATTTAGGCCATCAACTTGAAGCTTTCCACTTTCTATAAAATCTTGGACGATATGTTTTAATCTCCAACAGTTTTCAACAGTATGGCCAGGGCCATTATGAAATTTATAGAATGCCTTGTCATCCCACCAATGTGGCTTAGGATCTGGAATGTGAAATTTTGCAGGATCCTGAGGATGTGCCAAGTTGTTAGCAATGAGAGTTTTGAGAATATCCTCATATGAGTCACCCAATTTGGTAAATTGCCGCTTCGGGTTTTTGGGCCTCTCCTGATATCTTGGTTTACTTTCTTGTTGTGGAGGTGCATTAAGCTTCATTGCTTGCACAACCTTAGTCAAATTAAGAACACTTTGATCTCTTGATTGGGAAGAATCCACAACTCCATCATTGACAACTTGTTTGTTTTTGTTCCAATTATTGTTCTTCCCTTTATCCTTATTGTTGTGTTGACCATTGTTGGTATTATTGTTATGTCTGGTCAAAATGCCTTGTTCTTTTAGAACATCCTCAATGCGGCATGCAGTTTCAATCATGGTATCAAAGGAAGTGAAGACTATCTTTTGATCTCATATCTCATTTCAGGCACCAAATTACTAACAAGTATGTCAATCTTTTCATCCTCATGGATCATCCTAGGATACCGAGAGCATTGTCTCCTCCACCTTTGCAAGAAGGTAACAAAGGGTTCCCCCTAATTTTGTTTCAAGTTGCATAGGTCCAACATAGTAACAAATCTTGACAGATTATATGCGAAGTGTTGAATGAATCTATGAACAAGTTCTCTAAAAGTCTTGATAGGAGGAGTGATATTGGTAAACCATTCCATTGCTTGTCCTTTAAGACTCCTAGGGAACAACCTCATCAAATAGGAGTCATCCTGATGGAATTCAAAGCTCATAGTATAGAACTGATGCACATGGTCGTGTGGATCACCACTGCCATCATATTTATCGTATTGTGGGAATTCCACCCTCTTTGGAAAATCTTTCATACTCACACTCTTGTCGAATGGATTAGGACAAATTGAGTCTAGTGAGAATGAGCTCTTAGGTTGCATCATTTTCTCCATCATTTGCTTCATTTGGCGGATTTCTTCCTCTTGAGAGGGATGTTGCTTTTGTATTTTGTTGTCCACATCAAAATTATAAGGGACTCTGGCACCCTTGTTGATTAGACTTTCCAAGAACTTATCTTTGTTTTGTTCCAAATACCTCTCCACATACTGTTGGAAGATAGGCTCTTGTTGTATTCGCATGAAGTCTTGAGTATCAAAGTCATAATGTGAGCTACCACCTCCATGTTGGGAACCAGGATGTACATGTTGGGAGTGTGGTCTTGAATTTTTGGGAGGAGTTTTCCTCCTATAGTGAGCATACTGAGAGGCCCTTCTTCCTCTAGGAATAGGAGATCTAGAAGGGGTCCTTGACCGCCTTCTACTTCTTGGTGTTCTGGAAGGGGTGGAGGGAGGAGAATTATGTCCACTGTTAGCACCCCTTGTATTGTATTGTTTGTTTAATTGGTGGGCTAACTGCCTATCTTGCTCCTCTTGAGCGAGTTTCCTTTGTACTTCCAATAAAGCTTGGCTCTCTTCCTCAAGCTGTCTAAACTTTTCTTGCTTTGCAGCTTGTTCATCTAGAA
>VDFB02245127.1:0-11738 GCA_007258455.2 Sequoia sempervirens | reverse complement strand
TTAGGTGGTAGTTGTTTCCATAGTGTAGGAAACCAGTGGAGAGGATAGGACCCTCAGTGTAGTGCACAATGCACCGATATCCTTCCTACTAGGGATGCATTAAGGACCCTTGTGTCATTTCGTGATACCAAATGCATCGAGGAGGGGATCAAATGCATCTCAATTTCAGCAAATGCATTGTTTTAGGTCACAGATGCGGTTCAAAAAATCAATTATGTTGATCTAGAAATCAAATGTGTTGTTTCAGTTAGCAAATGTGGCTTAGTAGGCTGATTGCAATTCATAGAATCTCAGATGTGGTTCAAAATGTCGAATGTGTTGCACAGTGTAGCAAATGCATTGCACAGTGTAGCAAATGCATTGCAGAGTGAATACAAGTCTGGTTTCTTTGCAATTTCGAAAGATTTTTAGGATTGTTTCAGTTTGAGTGTGTTTTTCTAGATCTGTGAAGGATGTTTATTTGTTCATTGTTTCAGAAAACACTTGGAAAACACATGGTTTTTTCTTTGAATGTTGAAAACAAGCACAATCCTAGGTTTGGAAAGGACTATATTCACTGGATTCCATGTGGGTTTTCCCAGCCACACTTATTCCTAGCGGGTGAGTTAGAAGCTTGGCCACACTGGCTCCCCCTTACATTGTACTCACTTCTCGGGTCAACCAAGCTTCGAGCCCTCATAAATCTCCCATGATAGAATCTTCAACTCTACTAAGAACTGGCGAGAATGTGGATGCCTTGGAAATTGTTGTTGTTCAATGAATAGAAAAGAGTTTTTGGCAAATACACAAAATGTTTTTAGTTCGACACCCATTCAAGTGGCCACATATGAGGAAAGATCAGTTTCCTCATAAGTGAGAATCCTAGCCTCAGAGAGGTTATGCCCATAGGTTTATGAGGATTCACTTGTCTGTGTGACACATCTGCACTCGTAATCCTAAGTTTTCCATTAGGATTCACATTTGTATACCAGTCAGGAGTAGCTCGGCTAATGAGCTTCGTTGCTGGTTTGAGTCGCCTTTGGGTGAGTACTTTTTCCCATGAAGGAAGGCTACAAATTTTAGAGTCAATAATGCTTCTCTTGCACCCAAGATCGTACAAGTGTGCAAGGGGAGAGGATACTTCTATTATTGAATTAGGGTTACACAAATTGAAAACACTTGTTCATTTTAATGTCCAAATTTAAATGTGGGGGTGGTAAAGTAACAACTTCTAATTGTTTTTGTTTCTTAGGATAGCACAAGGTGCAAGAGAATTGCATACACACTCAAAAGCTAATACTATACCACAAGTATGACACAATGTGAGGCCTACCCCTATGATACACCTAGCATTTAGACTATTTTGAGTTGTGGTTATTGACACTCTTGATGACATGATACTTAGACATTTGAGTTCTCATGATGATTTGACTATGGTATTTAGACATTTGAGTTCTTATGATGATTTGATTATGATGCTACATGCTTAGTTAGATGACTATGATGGTTGACCTAAATTTATGCTAGTTATTGTGGTTGTTCAATTTGAATTTTGAAATGATGAACAAAATGAAATATGTGTTGGGAATAAACCATGTTATAATTTGATGAAATTGAAAATTAAGGTAAAAAGAATTGCATATGATAGGTGATTAGTGATTTTTCCAGTTATGATATGAGATATATATATGCTATGTGAAATTCTAAAAGTGTATATGAAATGGTGCTTCAATTGTTTTGATATATGATTTATTTGGGTGGAAACTTGTGTATATGAAATAGTGATTTAATTTTTTGATTTATTTGGATGGAAACTTATGTATATGAAGTGATGATTCAATTGTTTTGATACATGATTTATTGGATGGATTAACGTGTGCATCGAGTGTGTAGGTACACTTTCCATGGCCAATGGAAATTGGAGGTGACCTTTGGGAACCCTGAGTGAATTTACCAGTGAAGTCGAGTTATAGTCCATATGGAGGGACTATAGTTCCATTATGTAATGTATTTTTTTTGTGTTGTTTGTGAATGTTTGTAAATTGGTTTTAATTTCCATGTCAATCCATTTAAGTGGTGAGTTGTCCACCCAAGTGGACAAACTCGGATTTGATCTTTAGGGCACTTTTTAGGGGTTGAAAAGTTGAGTTTTTTAAGTGTTTTTATTGATTTAAGGTCCCTGGTTGTAACTCTCGCCTTAGTTACATTATAACAAAGTGTAAAAAGCAAAGTTAACCAAATAATTTTTTTTTAAAAGATAATTAATTACACAATTGCAATAAAGTTTCCAAGACATTACATAAACTTAATAAATAAAATCAACACATTGATCATCAACAAAAGTACAAATTTGATTTCATGTAAGATCCAGTTTATAAAACTACATACAATCAAATATCCCAAATGACCATTTTACATAAAGTGAGATTTCAAAGAATCTCCATATATCAAAGGTGGTACAATCAGTACACTCTTATACAAGAGATAAATTTACAAAACATATAGTGTTCATTTGACATTTGATACAATATCCATGAACAAGCTCCGCATCAACAATCACGAACAAAGTAGTAACTGGAACCTACTGCAAGCATAGGATCAACTGCAAGAAAGTTCTAAGAAAGGTGTAGCACAGTTTCCTCTCGACCACGTGGAACCCAAAGGTCCACTCCCTCCGTGCTAGGGGATAATTGATAGGTCCACAAACAAAGAAGACATAACATTACATTTACGGGGTTTACAATTCACATTACGACATAACGTTTACAAAACAAAACGGATAAAATCTCAGTATCAAGTTACATTAAATTGAAATCTCAACAAAAGGAAACACCATCATGATATAGACTAAGAGAGTGTCATCACATTGTCGGGATAGGTTACCCTGGTGAATCTTCCTAGACTACCGGCCCTCTCCAAGAGTTACCCTGGTAGCCTCTACCGATTCCCGGCCCCTATGCAGACTAATGCGGTGTCGTTACATCTTTCAAGAGGACAAGATGGCGACTTGCCATTCCAGGCCTTCTCAGCCTTTTCTCAACCTAAACGAGCGTTAAGAAGTAGGCGAGGCATACTATTATCTGATTTAGTGTTTAGAACTACCCAACCCCTAATATATTAGTTAGGTTATCACTTAATTAACACACCTACGTTAGGTTACCCAGACAATCACTATAGGATTTCGGCCCCTAACGCAAGCCACTCCCTCTATAACATGACTCAACATAAAATTAATCTAGGGTATCTTTCAAGCATAAAATTCACAACCACAAAGGTTTACATCTTTCGCTAGGAACAGACCTTAGCCTCCAAAAAGTCTCTTAGGTCAACAATAAAATATAAATGCTATACCCCAAGAAAACAACCACGATAAATAAAACAACAAAATAAGAGTGTAATAAACTTGTCGATTTGATATTCACTTTTCTAGTCTCGGTGTAGAGAAAATAAAACACACCTCTAAATCACCATGTAAATACACTCATTTATTGCTAGAACACAACTCCGTAATTCATATTTTCAATCTTCATAAATTGGAAAATTTAAAATCTTATCAACACAAATTCACTTCTTAAGCTTTTAATAAAATGAAGATATCATCATCTACATAATAATATATATACATCTAATAATTTTCAATTGACTTAACTTAAGGAATTGAAAATTCTTAATAAGAAAACTAAGAATATTAATATATATACTTCATACAATTTAAAAATAAAGTATTTAATTACATTTTAATAAAGGTAAAGTATAATCTTTATATAAAGGTAATTCAATCACTTAATATATACAACTCAACGCACTGTTATTACAAATATTTAATATACATAAATCTTAAAATCTTAAATATCTTTTCTTTGTCTTTATGGACTCCACTTAACTAATATTTACATTCAGTAAGAATCTTTCAGACAGTTATCTATTCAAGATACTTTCCGTGACTATTACATGCAGAGAGAGAGAGAGTGCATACTAGGCATAGATTAATAGTTTTCAGATAAAAACAAAAAAAATGAAATCAAAACTATGGGTAATCTTTAGGATGCATGCATAAATATTATACTACCATTAGCACATATTTCATAAAAACAGATAAACAAGAATCGGGCATTACAAGAAAGATGCGATATGAACACATAAATCTTGAAACATTCCTTGCGCTCCATGCACATGGTCATCAGGAATAATTACTGGTAAACTTAAATAAGATCAGAAAGGAAGAATGACAACCGACGCTTAACTCAGCAAGTTGTTTGACAAAAATTCTCAAATACCAATAATTATTGAAATTTACAAATCAAAAGTTAATCAAAGATACCAGAAGTAGTGCAACGCTATCTTTCTCTATATTCACCATTAGAATGGCGATTAAGAAACAATCTGGTAACATTTAGTAAGGACGTATCAAGGTAATATTCTCAGGAGTATTCGAAATATCTTACGCCTTGCTAAAATAAAATGCCATTTCTGTGAGGAAATAGGTTAAGCAACAAAAGATGTTTATTTTGTAGTTACCATGTGTTAGGTAAAGGCTGTGCGTAGATCTTAAAGTCAGGTTACAACAGGATTGTAAAGTAGTGATCTACAGGTTTAAGATTATGGATATACCAATACCCAAGATTATTCAGAAGTTTCAGACATAATCTACAGAGATAAAACTTTATAAGTCATAGTATATTATCAGATTCATACGACATCATTTAGAAAGAAACAAAGTAAGGGCGTATGAAAGAGACTCAAGCGACTGGTGATTACAAATGATATTTATATATATAAATTTACTTATGGCACAAATTTGGGGAAAAGGGGTGTACAAAACATAGAAAAATACATTCTAGAACATTTCCTAAATAACCAAATGAGTTCATGAACTCTAAGATTTGAATTCAAAGGTTGCCACTGTGAGACTAATATAATTTACTTGTAGTTTCAAGAGGAAAAAGGAAGAAACAAGTAGATCTATTGATGAACTCAGGTTAAGTCTGACTTTTTTCTAAGACATCAAACCTATACCTTATTCCTCATATTTCAGTTTCTTCATTCTAGATCAGACATTTCAATAAAACAATGGATATTCAGAAGATATCAAAATCTGTTTTCAGTTCTAAGACTATATGCTAAATTCTATTTCCTTGAATACTTAACATCTTATTTTAACTATATTTCAATCACACTTGATCACTTAATTCTAACAATTTTTCTGTTCTATATGCAGGTTTGGAAAACTATAATTTTTCCACAACGTTCATTGAAGAAATTTTACAGAAACTTAAAAAGAAGAAAACCTGGTTAATCTGGAAAATCGAGCTGAAACGAATTCTGAAACCTTTTGCTGATTCCTCTATTAATTTTCCAGACTTTGACAACGAAATTCCAATCAAGCCAACTTCAAAACACGCTTGTGAACAAAATCTTAAAGAAAATTTTCCAAACAATCACTGTAGGAATCCAAAGTTCTGCTAAAACAAATAGAAGAAAATCTTCCGACGCACAATCACTTTTGATATTGCTGTTAATTCATGCAATAAAGATTTAACTATTCCATCTGAACTGAGAAGTTCTAATCGGTAATTGTAAATAACTCATTCAGTTCAACTCATTCTTAAAATATCAAAACAAACCTTTAACTGACAATCAAAGATCCTTATCTCATCAAAAATATCTTGCTTTAAAAGATATCTATTTCACACAATTAAATTTGCACAATTAAAACAACAATAATATTATTTTAATTAAAACATTGCAGAGAAATAACTTATTTAATTAAACTTAATAAATTAAATCATTAACATTGGTTAAAACATTAATAAACATTTAATAAAATTAAATATTATATTTGTAAACACAAAACAATATATATTTGAACATGACAAGACAAATTGGGCTAGTAGATGGCTCGCTCAAACGCAACGGTTTAAAAAGTGACCCACACACTTTCCTCGGCTGGAATAGAGATGAGGAATTAGAGATGCCAAACCCCATGGGCAGGAGCTACCTTGCACTGGTTCTACAGTGGAAAACACTTCCTATGCTATGTTATGTATATGGCAACCATGAAAACACACCGCGAATATGGAATTAGCAGAAGTACCAATAATGAGTAATGCATAATCGGTTTCCATTCCATCGACACAAATGAGTGTGATCAATCATATAACTATATCAACATGATAAATATGCTAAGTTAGCCAATCATAACCAATAAGCCATATCATGAATGAATCTATCACAGTATCATCGAACCAACATAACCAAATAACCAGGATGTCAATGTATCATCCGCAAAAATAAAAACAACATAGTATCCAGAATCAGCTCTGAAATGAAACAACATAGTATCACAATGAACTAAGCATCTAACAAGCAGAATCAAACTAAATAGTATGTCTAAACTGGAGGGACACTACATCCTCCCCCCCTAGGATAAGGCTTACTCCTGGAAGCCTTCAAATAGAAAATAAATAAAACACACATCCAAAATACGTCCTTTGAAGAGATAGAAGACTCGCTAGTGGGGACCCACTGGACCCATATCTAGTCAACGTCTCGATCCCTGAGGATCAAATCCTGACGTTGAAGGATGTGCATGGTTCCCAAAGAATGATGCTTGTCCTCCACCAGTAACCTCTTCGACTGCACCTTAGTGCTCGACTTGGCGGTTATCCACTGCGGTAAACACCCTATGTGAACTTCCTGCATCTCCTACTATTGGCTTAGAAGCCACCGGTCTTTGACTAAACCCAAAAGTGCCTTTTTGAGGACATTGACGAGAAATGTGACCTTGTTGACCACAAGTGAAACATTCTATACTCCTCCCAAATCCTCTATCTCCTGGAGGTACACTAGACCATGGAAAACTACCTCCACTAACCATAGACTGAGAAATATGTGCTGGTTGATTGAAACGATCATGTTGAACTTGTTGCCAACTCTGATCTCTCTCTCTCTGAATCCAACCACCACTATGTTGAGATCGAGAATTGTTACCCTGTTGAGATTGTGTATTCTTATTCTTTTGTTGATTACGTTGTTGTTGTTGTCCACCCTTAATGGGTGCTTGTTGATTCCTAGAGGAACCACCTATCTGAAACTAACCACCACTCTGACCAAAACCTAAAACAGGAGCACTGCCTATCTGTACTCCAGTGTGTCCACCCAATGCCATAGCAAGGTTCTCTTCAACTATTCGTGCCTTCTCCACAGCAACCTCCATAGTCTTCGGCTCAAAGACTCTGACTCCACCGCTAATACGGGAGTTTAAGCCCCTGATGAAGTGCTACACCAACATTGACTCATCGTCCACAATCCCTACATATTGCTTGAGCTCATAAAACCTGCGCTCAAACTGTTCCACGGACATAGCCATCTGACGAAGATCGTGAAACTCATCCGCACGTCGCTGCCTCCAATGCTCAGACAGGAAACGTGCTCTGAATCTCTCCAGGAACATATCCCATGAGACTGCACCAATCTCTAGATGGAGCTTCTGCTCCTCCAATCGCCACCAAGTAGAGGCAAAGCCTCTAAGATGCATTATGGCGCAATGAGCACGAGTATTGCTGCCATAAGGATGCATTGCAAAGCATCGTCCCAAATCAAGCAACCTCAAGTTCTCGCTTCTAAAACCACCAATTGGATTCATCAAATGGAGATGGCTCCTCAACAAATTCCTGGCTATGTGACCTGTACAATGGCAGGCATCCCTGCCAGACTCTGGAATCATCAACTTCCCAGATCTGTCACCAGTCTCACTTCCTGCCTCCACTCTGCCTAGGTCCAAGTTTGTTAGGACTCCTTCCTAGTAAAGGCTTAACCCAGACCCCTCTACCTCCTGACCAGCTCCCTGCACTGTGCCTGTTACCCTATTCCAACTCAGGACTCAAATGTTTCTACTGATTTCACTCTGACAGGGCTCAGGGGGTAACTCAAGTGTTTGGCCTGTTTCCTGCCACTCACCCTCGGCCTCCTCCCACTCCACCACTCCCACATGACGCTTCTAGGCATCCTATGGCATAAACCAAGACAAGTTCTGTTATAAGAATAAACAAAGCAAAATGAGAAAACACATCAACCAAATCTAACGCCCTAATCGGGGTCCCTAATGGCTCATTAACTAGGAGAACCCAGTATAGAACTTGGTTCTCATACCAACTCAATGCCCCGCCTTTAGTTAGATTATAACAGCAGTAAAAAGCAAAGTTAACTGAATAATTGTTTTTTTAAAAGATAATTAATTACACAATTGCAATAAAGTTTCCAAGACATTGTTACATAAACTTAATAAATAAACTCAACACATTGATCATCAACAAAAGTACAAATTTGATTTCATGTAAGATCCAGTTTATAAAACTACATACAATCAAATATCCCAAATGACCATTTTACATAAAGTGAGATTTCAAAGAATCTCCATATATCAAAGGTGGTACAATCAGTACACTCTTATACAAGAGATAAATTTACAAAACATATAGTGTTCATCTGACATCTGATACAATATCCATGAACAAGCTCTACATCAACAGTCACGAACAAAGTAGTAACTGGAACCTACTGCATGCATAGGATCAACTGCAAGAAAGTTAAGAAAGGTTTAGCATGGTTTCCTCCCAACCATGTGGAACCCAAAGGTCCACTCCCTCTGTGCTAGGAGATAATTGATAGGTCCACAAACAAAGAAGACAGAACATTACATTTACGGGGTTTACAATTCACATTACGACATAACGTTTACAAAACAAAATGGATAAAATCTCAGTATCAAGCTACATTAAATTGAAATCTCAACAAAAGGAAACACCATCATGATATAGACTAAGAGAGTGTCATCACATTGTCGGGATAGGTTACCCTGGTGAATCTTCCTAGACTACCGACCCTCTCCAAGAGTTACCCTGGTAGCCTCTACCGATTCCCGGCCCCTAAGCAGACTAATGCGGTGCCGTTACATCTTTCAAGAGGACAAGATGACGACTTTCCATTCTAGGCCTTCTCAGCCTTTTCTCAACCTAAAAGAGCGTTAAGAAGTAGGTGAGGCATACCATTATCTGATTTAGTGTTTAGAACTACCCAACCCCTAATATATTAGTTAGGTTATCACTTAATTAACACACCTACGTTAGGTTACCCAGACAGTCACTATAGGATTTCGGCCCCTAACGCAAGCCACTCTCACTATAACATGACTAAACATAAAGATCAAGGGTATCTATCAAGCATAAAATTCACAACCACAAAGGTTTACATCTTCCACTAGGAACAAACCTTAGCCTCCAAGAAGTCTATTAGGTCAACAATAAAATATAAATGCTATACCCCCAAGAAAACAAACATGATAAATAAAACAACAAAATAAGAGTGTAATAAACTTGTCGATTTGATATTCACTTTTCTAGTCTCGGTGTAGATAAAATAAAACACACCTCTATAACATAATGTAAATACACTCATTTACAGCTAGAACACAACTCCGCAATTCATATTTTCTATCTTCATAAATTGGAAAATTTAAAATCTTATCATCACAAATTCACTTCTCAAGCTTTTAATAAAATGAAGATATCATCATCCACATTATAATATATATACATCTAATAATTTTCAATTAACTTAACTTAAGGAATTGAAAATTCTTAATAAACAAACTAAGAATATTAATATATATACTTCATACAATTTAAAATAAAGTATTTAATTACATTTTAATAAAGGTAAAGTATAATCTTTATATAAAGGTAATTCAATCACTTAATATATACAACTCAACGCACTGTTATTACAAATATTTAATATACATAAATCTTAAAATCTTAAATATCTTTTCTTTGTCTTTATGGACTCCACTTAACTAATATTTACATTCAGTAAGAATCTTTCAGACAATTATCTATTCAAGAGACTTTCCCCGACTATTACATGCAGAGAGAGAGTTCGTACTAGGCATAGATTAATAGTTTTCAGACAAAAACAAAAAAAACGAAATCAAAACTGTGGGTAATCTTCAGGACGCATGCATAAATATTATACTACCATTAGCACATATTTCATAAAAATAGATAAACAAGAATTGGGTATTACAAGAAAGATGCGATATGAACACATAAATCTTGAAACATTCCTTGTGCTCCATGCACATGGTCATCAGGAATAATTACTGGTAAACTTAAATAAGATCAGAAAGGAAGAATGACAACCGACGCTTAACTCAGCAAGTTGTTTGACAAAAATTCTCAAATACCAATAATTATTGAAATTTACAAATCAAAAGTTAATCAAAGATACTAGAAGCAATGCAGTGCTATCTTTCTCTATATTCATCATTAGAATGGCGATTAAGAAACAATCTGGTAATATTTAGTAAGGACGTATCAAGGTAATATTCTCAGGAGTATTTTAAATATCTTACGCCCTACTAAAATACAACGCCATTTATGTGAGGAAATAGGTTAAGCAACAAAAGATGTTTATTTTGTAGTTACCATGTGTTAGGTAAAGGCTGTGCGTAGATCTTAAAGTCAGGTTACAACAAGATTGTAAAGTAGTGATCTACAGGTTTAAGATTATGGATATACCAATACCCAAGATTATTCAGAAGTTTCAGACGTAATCTACAGAGATAAAACTTTATAAGTCATAGTATATTATCAGATTCATATGACATCATTTACAAAGAAACAATGTAAGGGTGTATGAAAGAGACTCAAGCGACTGGTGATTACAAATGATATTTATATATATAAATTTACTTATGGCGCAGATATGGGGAAAAGGGGTGTAAAAAACATAGAAAAATACATTCTAGAACATTTCCTAAATAACCAAATGAGTTCATGAACTTAAGATTTCAATCTCATAAAGGCAGCGCCATTACCAGGGAGATCATAATTACTAGTTTGGAGAAAAGGAAGAAATAAAAGAGACGACAATGATGAACTCAGAGATTCAACCCCCAAATTGTGTTGTCTAATTTTTTTCAAGATATCAAACTTAGAATTATTCCTAGATTTTGTTCTTCATTCTAGATCAGACATTTCAATAAAACAATGGATATTCAGAAGATATCAAAATCCGTTTTCAGTTCTAAGACTATATGCTAAATTCTATTTCCTTGAATACTTAGCATCTTATTTTAACTATATTTAAATCACACCTGATCACTTAATTCTAACAATTTTTCTGTTCTATATGCAGGTTTGGCAAACTATAATTTTTCCACAACGTTCATTGAAGAAATTTTACAGAAACTTAAAAAGAAGAAAACCTTGTTAATCTGGAAAATTGAGCTGAAACGAATTCTGAAACCTTTTGCTAATTCCTCTATTAATTTTCCAGACTTTGACAGCGAAATTCCAATCAAGCCAACTTCAAAACACGCTTGTGAACAAAATCTTAAAGAAACATTCTTCTGAAAACAATTGCCGTGAATCCAAAACTGCTAAAAACTGCTGCCGTAAGAAATCTTCCCGTGAATGCACAATTCCCCAATTTTTTTGATATTAATTCATGCAATAAAGATTTCAATCATTCAATTTTAACTGATAGTTCAATTCACATTGTAAATAACTCATTCAGTTCAACTCATTCTTTAAAATATCAGAACAAACCTTAACTGACAATTAGAGATTTTTATCTTGTCGAAAATATCTTGATTTAAAAATATCTATTTCACACAATTCAATTTGCACAATTAAGACAACAATAATATTATTTTAATTAAAACATTACAAAGAAATAACTTATTTAATTTAACTTAA